>PYAF01002543.1:1120910-1144391 GCA_007407185.1 Glycine tomentella
GTCTGATATAGAAACACATGCACCACAAGTCACAATTTATACCAGAATGAAGAAACATGTCTATTTTATACATAATTTCACGTAAACTATTTTAAGCATCTTAACATATTGGCCTATATATTAAGTTAGCTTTATATTACAAGCTCCTCCAACTAGATATGGAAGCCTTTGCTTATGTGCATTTAAAAGCTATGATGAGTTATTGGGCACTAAGAGAAGCAATTCCTTGCAAGATATGAATCCTTAGATCTCATCACTTTAATGAGTTGTTTGGAACACGCTTTACTCGCCTTAAGCATATAATACAAATTCCATTCTTTAATTTAGTCACATTATTATTTGTTTATATTTTTTTTTCAAAATCTTCATATTTTATTTTTGCTTCTGTGGGGTAATTGATCAAATAGTTCCACGGCTCGCATCCGTATGTTTCATGTTGATCTGTTTGGTAACAAAAGGAAGTTTCCCACACCATTTTAAATTATTCCAATAATTGCCAAGAATCAACTTTTTTGGATTTCGTCCACAAAGGTTTTGTATTCCTTCAAATGAATCAAATCTTATCCACATTATTTTTTTTTGGCTAAATGTTTTATTACGAACAACTAACATTACATTCTCAGCATTTCGATCTTAATCTCTTTTTTTTTTTAAACTTTCCTAGCACTTTCCTGGGGTAAGGTGTAAAACTATATAATATTCATTTAGAGCAAGAGCAATTCATATGGTTGTCTAACATAAATACTTTTCTATACATTTAAATCTCAGACATTGTAAGATATCCCATAATAATTTACTTTATTCAATTACTGAAATTACCCTTAAGATTTTTCATCTCAATACAACACAATCAATTGTCATTATACGTAAATAACTAAATATTTTAAACGAAAAATAACAAAATTAAATAATATTAATTAACTTTCTTAATTAACATAAATTATTATTATCACAAAAAATAACATGAATTATTATCTGAGCATAATGATCAACTAGCCCAAGATTATTCTCACGTAACCATTGGTCTGAAGTTGGAATTTTGTATATGTAATATATTGTTTTAAATGGTCTCTACCAAAAATTAGTATGATTTATTATTCTTTTTCTTTATATTCCACATATGTAAGAGTAACATTTTTTGTTATGTGTATCTGAAAATCTTAAAAAGAAAATCAATCCACTTGATTGATGGAAGGTGAGAAGTCAATTAAATTAAAGATACCCATGATGTCTAAATTCAAATTAACACATGCATCAAATAGGACACTTAACAATGGGAATTTGTTTGATATATACACTTCAATTTGTACATATAGTTGTTGAGGAACATGTAAAATGAAGGGAGATAAGGTTGCCACTTGCCAGCAGGTTGGTGTTGGCAATGATAATGCGTGGTGTGAGTCGGAGAGAAAATGCATGCATATTGCATAGCATATCCTTCATCTCTGGATTTCTTTGCTTTGGAAGTGGACTTTGTTGGAAGTTATAACTGAAATCCAATAATCAGGATGAATGCTTATAGTAGTTCATAAAATAAAATAAAGGGCCTCAATTGCTGTTTCTTTTCTCTTTCCCTTTCTCCTTCCGCCAAGTTAACCCATCAATCCCTTTATCATTTTCCGAAAGTGAAAGGTTGCTTCATGCTTTTTCCTATAGGACTGGGTTGTTACATTTCACAATAGTGACAAATTGACACTTCAAACTTTTTTTTTTCGTTTCAGGAAATTTTAAGCATGCAAGATTTTGGAAAATTGTTTCATATATATAACTCGAGATTGAAAGAAGAAGTTCCATCGTTACGTAAAGTCAGTTTATTGTTAAAAGCCTTTTGAATTTAATTTTGATTTACAGTGTAGTTCGTTATGTTATTAACTTATTGTTCAATTACCTGTGTAATTAAATAGTAAAATACTTAGGATATTGGTTGAAAAAATAATAATTTCCCTGTAAAAATTTACTAATACATTATTCTTGCAATTTACGATAATTTTTTTTATTAAATATGACTAGTACCCTTAAAATAGTCGTTAGAAGAACCTATTGAATTGCTTTCTAAAAATTATGACAATTTGCACACATGTTATAAATGAAATGTGCTTGTATTATTGAATATTGGTGGTGGATTTTGGGTGGGTTTAAAAGTTAAAAATAGGGGGTTTGAACTTACCATCGGCAAGAGCCAAGGGTTATGGCCCCCAACAATTTAGAAAAGGAAAAAAGTTTAAGGAAGCTTGAAGATACTGATAAAAAACTTTGTTAAGGATATCCAAAAGAAAAAAATAACTTTGTTAAGGATTAAAAAACCACCAATGTTTATAAGATTAATGAATTTAAATTGTTGAGTAAGATTATTTTCAATTCAAATATATTGGTAATAAAGAAGAAACGCCGAAAAAGTTTTATCTCATATTTTCAATAAATTGATGTATTTGTCTCAACTAGACTAGTTAAAATTTAGGGTAGCTTTGATGCTAAAAGTTTCAAATAAATAATATTATTATTATTTTTTAAATATTAAAAAGCAAATTTGTACTATTTCTTTAAATCTTGTAATAAGTATCCTTAATGCATTTATTGATAAATTCAAATTTGAATAAGAATTATTAATATATTTTAATATACATTTGGTCACTCCCAACCAAATACTTGCTGCAAATTTGAAATCACATAAATATTTCAGTTTTGTCATAGTCATTGAATTCAAAATACAGTCAGAACTGAGAAGTGCAATGAATGAGCAACAACACTATATTAGTGATCTATTCTGGATCGCATTGCACCTCTGTCATGTTTTGCATATACCAACCAAACAAAAAAAGATATGCGTATGTTTGTTTTGATTGATTTAACAAAAATTCTTGAAAAAATTATTCTCATGAAATAAGCTAATTTAAACGAAAATTGAATTAAATGAAGAATATTACTAATCAGTATTTTCAGAATTTTAATTAATAAACTAAAAGAAAAAAATTATTATAAATATAATTTTATGTTTTTCAATAAAAATATTTTTTCTTTAAATTTTTTATCCAATACTCGATGAACCTGATTAGCATTTGTCCTTGAATGAAATAAAGTTATCACATATAAGCCAAATATAAGCCATAGAACTTTTAGCTTCTTACGTGAATGGTTTCCTGAAAATAAAAAATAAAAAAATAAAAAGGTTAATTCATTGGTTCAATTGGATTTGCCTTCAGTTTCTACGATGCGCGCGTGAGACCACAATTGGGCGGAGAATCTTTTTTATCGTTACTCGTTTGGTCTAAGATATCACAGAAAACGCGTTTTCAGCAATTAGCCGAAATACCAAACACACCTATAAAATTGTGTTTCCCAAGTCTGAATTCGGATAACTGGACGCAAATAGCGAGTCCGTTAATATTAGGATATAATGTTTTTTGATACTGATATTAGGATATAATTTAATTAGAGAGAAATGTATTTTTTTTATTAAACGTATAATTGAAAACCTCACAAATAGTCATCATGGATATTTAAATAATAAATATTTATCTTTTTTTCTTAAATCATAAAAATAAAAAAGTAAAATATGTTTAAATAAATATTTTTTCAATTTTTGATAAATATTTAAATTTTGTGTTTATTTGTTGATAAATTTTGTACATTGAATTCTTAATAAAATAATATTTTTTTTTAATTTTTAATATTTTTCCTGATAAATTAATGAATTTTATATTTATTTTTTAATAACTTTTTATTTGTTATTGGTATTTTTAAGATACTTATAATTAATATTTTTTTATCAAGGACAAAAAAATTTCAAGATTTTCTTTTTGTTTTATCAGATAACAAAAATAAAGGTTTGTTTTTTTAAAAAAACAAACACAAAATTTAAATATTTATTAAAAAGTTACAAACATATTTTTATTTTTTAAGTAATATATTTTTGTAAATGGCCCAAAGGCTATCCTGGAAACAGCTTGGTAATAAGAGAGAAAATAGAAGAGGAAAGAGAACTAAATTAAGTTGGGTTATTTGGTAAAAAAAAAAGACCGAAAATAATTTTATAAATAATGATTTTTTATTATTTATCTATTTTTACTTAATTCACTACCTCTATCATTTTTTTATTTTATTTTTCTTCATATAACTATTTTTTTATTTATTTTTGCTTATTTCTATTCGTCGCTTTTATTTTATTTTTTTCATCTTATTTCTCTCTCTCTTTTTTTATCAGGGCATAACTATGATGAGTTATTAAAATTTAAGTCACACAAACTTGTATCAATAAAAAATAAAAACAGTTAAAGTAAGTTTAAAAGAAAAAGAATTTTAGCGGATGGAGTAAGAAGTAAGAACAAGGTATGGGTCCCAAAGTTCCCTGAGAAGTAGGTCCCACTCTCTCTCTCTCTCAAAAACCGTTCACTCCTCACTGCAGTGTTTATAAAAGCAGCAGCAAAGCACCACCCTTTTCCTCTAACACAGAACCTTCACATAAAGTATCTATTATGCCCCCAAAAGGGTGAAAACAAATCAAAAGAAAATAAAAATATTTATCACAGTCTCTCACTCTTTCAAGCTCCAACCTCCCATTTTTTTTCTTCCTTTCACACCGTTTTTTCTCTTCAATCATTCTGCTAAAAGGAGGAGACTTGAGCACAGAACATAAGCATAGAATAAAGTGTGCAAGGGCAACTGCTTTTCCAAGCTGAGAAACAAACAACACAACAAGGGTGTTTAGTATTATTATTATTATTCATTGTTTGTTGTCATGAGCTTCCACAAGCTCATAGTGTGGAATGTGCCACTACTCTTGGTGGTGGTGGTGTTTGCATGCTCACTGATTGGTAATGCTTCAGCTTCTGTGTCCTATGACCATAAGGCTATCACCATCAACGGACAAAGAAGGATACTCCTTTCTGGCTCCATTCACTACCCCAGAAGCACCCCTGAGGTATTTCACTCAAATGTGTTTCAGGGTTCTTTCCATTTTGGCCTTTTTATCAAATGGGCAACTTAAAGTTTGTTTCTTTTCAGATGTGGCCAGATCTTATTCAGAAGGCAAAGGAAGGAGGTTTGGATGTCATTCAAACTTATGTTTTCTGGAATGGACATGAACCTTCACCTGGCAAAGTAATGAACAATGTTTGCTTGCAGTGTTTGAAAAAATGCATTTATTTATTTATTGAGTTTAGCTGTTTAGAATAATTAATAATTAATATTCTTCTTTCTCTTGATTACTGTAGTATTATTTTGGGGGAAACTATGATCTTGTGAGGTTCATAAAGCTGGTGCAGCAAGCAGGCCTCTATGTTAACCTCAGAATTGGTCCTTACGTTTGTGCTGAATGGAACTTTGGGTAATGAAAGAGATGAATTTCCTATTTACATAGGCAAAAACCCTTGTTAATATAGGAACTAGGAAATTTCTCAACAGCTCAATCTTATTCATTTTTCAGAGGTTTCCCAGTTTGGCTCAAGTACGTTCCAGGTATCAGCTTCAGAACAGACAATGGACCGTTTAAGGTGAGATAGCACTCTTTCTTATTCCTTTTAAGAATCATACGAAATTCTCCTCTCTCTCTCTCTCTCTTTTATATATGTTTTATGTTATTCATTTGTCTACTAATATCCTCTCTTTTTTCTTCTAATGTTGCTGTGCTGAAGTTTCAAATGGAAAAGTTTACCAAGAAGATTGTGGATATGATGAAAGCAGAAAGGTTATTCGAGTCTCAGGGTGGTCCAATAATTCTGTCCCAGGTAGATTACATATGCAGCTATCCTTCTGCAGAATCCAATCACTTGTTATATATCTTCATGTAGCCATTTTAAATTTGAAAACAGTTATAACCTTATTATTCATTGACTAAAAATGGATATATACACAGAAAACATTACGTATTTGTACCATTGTTTTTGTGCAGATTGAAAATGAATATGGGCCTATGGAGTATGAAATTGGTGCTCCTGGTAGAGCCTACACTCAATGGGCAGCACATATGGCTGTAGGACTTGGCACCGGGGTTCCATGGATCATGTGCAAGCAAGATGATGCTCCTGATCCTATCGTAAGTTCAGATTATCCGTACCTTTTATAGACATGTTCTTTAATCTTTATAATAGCTCGTTGTCTTTGGTGGGGATACCAGGACAGTATGTTTTGTCCATATTGCTAATGGAGGAAATAAATAATTATTCCTCATTGTTCATGGTTGAGATCTGTCCCTCTTCAGTCCTTTCAACACTATTCTCATTATCATGACTGGCAATTGACTATTATAATCATAGTGAAATTATCCTGATTACATGTGGTTGAAATTTAAAATCTAACATTCTTGTCAATTTTCATTATTAGTGATGGAGAGAGAAAAATAGTTTTTATACTAAAAAAAATTATATTTGCATGAATATGCATGTAAATCCAATTTTTCCAGTCAGGGTCAAAGTCCAGCTCCTAATTCCAATATAAAATTTTGCAGATTAACACTTGCAATGGTTTCTATTGTGATTATTTCTCTCCAAATAAGGCTTACAAACCAAAGATGTGGACAGAAGCTTGGACTGGCTGGTACAATAAATTTGTAGCTTGTATTTGGTGCCTTGTTACTTAGGTTTCTGTACGAATGAAAATCATAAAAGCTAGAGGTTTTGCCTGACTGCTCATTTGCCTGTATTATTCTTTTTAAATTTGTAGGTTTACTGAGTTTGGAGGTGCAGTTCCTCACAGACCCGCTGAGGATTTGGCATTTTCAATTGCAAGGTTTATACAGAAAGGGGGGTCATTTGTCAATTATTATATGGTAACTTCAACTTTTGTTGATTTCAATGCGTGGATTTGATTTACCCCTTTTTAGCCAATTAAGCGCCTTTTGTTTTTTTTTTCATTCCAGTATCATGGGGGAACAAATTTTGGTCGAACTGCTGGTGGTCCCTTTATTGCTACGAGCTATGATTATGATGCGCCTCTTGATGAGTATGGTATGCACGGAAAGAAAACAAAGTCAGTTCTTATATTTTTGTCATGCGTGATTTAAGTTATATGTTATTTCTTTCTCTATGCAGGATTGCCCAGACAGCCAAAGTGGGGTCATCTGAAGGATTTACATAGAGCAATAAAACTCTGTGAACCTGCTTTAGTATCTGGAGATCCTACTGTACAACGGCTTGGAAACTATGAAGAGGTATAACTTGATTCAGTTATCTGAGAATTAACAATCCTATCTAAAATCTTTGTAACTAGACTAAACTTTTAACTTTCATAACCAATGTACAGGCTCATGTTTTTAGATCAAAGTCTGGAGCTTGTGCTGCATTCCTTGCGAACTATAACCCACAATCTTATGCAATAGTGGCATTTGGAAATCAGCATTACAACTTGCCTCCTTGGTCTATAAGCATTCTTCCTAACTGCAAGCACACTGTTTATAACACTGCAAGGGTGAGACAAAAATCAAACAAACTTTTATTTTAGATTACTAGAGCTGGGTTAGTTATGTCTTACAATGGAGTTTTTCTTACTATAAAGCTTGATCAAGTATATGCTATTTAGTTAGACTCAACACTTTTTTTAATAATGAAGAGAACAGCATTCTTTTCAGTAGTTCTTCAACAGAAGATTTCAGCAGCAGTGATAATTTCAAATCTCTTTACAGGTTGGTTCTCAGAGCACAACAATGAAGATGACTCGTGTTCCTATTCATGGAGGACTATCTTGGAAAGCATTTAATGAAGAGACAACCACTACTGATGATAGTTCGTTCACTGTGACTGGCCTGTTGGAGCAAATAAATGCAACCAGAGATTTATCTGATTACTTGTGGTACTCCACAGAGTGAGTGTGACCTATAACTCTAATCTTTTTACTCTTCATTGCTTTTACAATCCTGGTTATAACATTATTGATATATTTGCTCATTTTGTTTCTCCACGTTGAATACTTATCTTGTTCCTTTTGGTGCCAGTGTTGTGATTAATTCCAATGAAGGATTTTTGAGGAATGGAAAGAATCCTGTTCTTACAGTTTTGTCTGCTGGGCATGCTTTGCATGTTTTTATCAACAATCAGCTGTCAGGTGAGTAGTATACTGCTGGTTACACAATTTCAGTAACTGGTTACACAATTTCAGTAACACTAGTTATTTCAACTACAAAGAACCATTTTATGCTGGAATATTTCAGGTATTGAATTTCTATAATTGTATTTTTCTTGGTATGATCCAAGAGAAAGAAGAAGGAATCCTTATAAGCAGATGATGTATACTTTTTAAGAATTCTATTGATTAGACAACTGCATGTTATAAGTTATATATCATGACATGATTGAGTAGTTTATCCATTACTACTTGACCAACTCTAACTACTTTTTCTTATTTCCATTTATTCTTCTGTCGTCGATACTATCAAGCACGTTATTTCACTTTGGAAGCTAATAATTGTCCAATAGCTTCAGCATAATCTTTCATATACTGAACCTATTATGTATTTTCTGGTGATCAGGAACTGCATATGGAAGCTTAGAGGCCCCCAAACTAACCTTTAGTGAAAGTGTGAGGCTCAGAGCTGGTGTTAACAAAATCTCTCTTCTAAGTGTTGCAGTTGGGCTTCCGGTTTGTTCTCTATCTCTCTCTCTCTTGTGTGAGCACTGCATGCACAAATGGGCATATCTAAATGATATTGTCAGATCAGATGCACCTTTGTACTTCTAAACTAATCCAACTTTAGAATGTTGAACTCTGACTTGTGATCATGACTATATATACTCATCTGTTTCTTGTTATTGACATCCAGAATGTTGGGCCACATTTTGAAAGATGGAATGCTGGTGTTCTTGGCCCAATTACATTAAGTGGTCTCAATGAGGAGAGAAGGGACTTAACTTGGCAGAAGTGGTCATACAAGGTTCTTTTCAAACATTCTCTGTGCTTTCTCTCTCATTATTGCTTCATTTTGCTTGAGATTCATTTGAATGCATGTTTTAGGTTGGTCTTAAAGGTGAAGCCTTGAATCTTCATTCTCTTAGTGGAAGTTCCTCTGTTGAGTGGCTTCAGGGCTTTTTAGTTTCCAGAAGACAGCCATTGACTTGGTACAAAGTAAGTATTGTGATGCCTCTATAACCTTCAATAGTTAAAGAAGCACATGTTTAGGCTTTCTTTAAATTTTGTTTATATTGTCCTATTCTTAATACGTTATTCTTAAATTACTATTCTTATATACTAGTGGTAGAAATGTAAAGTTTTCATTGTGGAGATTAAACTACCCCTATTTTCTTTTCATTTGTCAACCCCTCCTTATTTTTGCTACCCTTTTACGAATTAAATCTTGACTACTTCCGCAAAACATTTTTCTTCTTTCCATTGGTTCTGGGGTCATCCATACTTCATGGAACATATTTTTACTATTAGACAAAAATGAGCTAGGAGGGCGAGTCCTAGCACAGCGGTAAAGTTGTGTCTTGGTGACCTGTTGGTAATGGTTCGAATCCGGAAACAGCCTCTTTGCATATGCAAGGGTAAGGCTGCGTATAATATCCCTCCCCCTTACCTGCGCATAGCGTGGAGCCTCCGGGCAAATGGGGTTACGTGGCTTTAGACAAAAATGAGCTAGAAGAAAAAAAAATAATTGATGGGATTGTACTAAGAAATGGTTACCATATACAGATAAGTTGGTATAAATGCAAGAAAAGGGACCCTTTTGAGATGCAGTTAAAGTAACGTCCTTTTTATACTTTTACAGACTACCTTTGATGCCCCAGCTGGAGTTGCACCATTGGCTTTAGACATGGGCAGCATGGGCAAAGGTCAAGTGTGGATAAATGGACAAAGTCTGGGCCGCTACTGGCCTGCTTACAAAGCATCCGGTTCTTGTGGTTACTGTAACTATGCTGGAACTTACAATGAGAAGAAATGTGGAAGCAACTGTGACCAGGCTTCTCAACGATGGTGAGAAATACCTTGATTGTTCTGCAATTTTGTTTAATGTGGTTAGAAATTCTTGTCATTACTAATTACTGGTTGATAATTTCAGGTATCATGTTCCTCACTCATGGCTGAAGCCAACTGGAAATTTATTGGTTGTGTTTGAGGAATTGGGCGGGGATCCGAATGGGATCTTTTTGGTTAGAAGGGATATAGATAGTGTATGTGCTGATATCTATGAGTGGCAACCAAATCTTGTAAGTTATGAGATGCAAGCTTCTGGCAAAGTCAGAAGTCCGGTGAGACCAAAAGCACATTTGTCATGTGGCCCTGGACAAAAAATCTCATCAATCAAGTTTGCTAGCTTTGGCACTCCAATAGGATCTTGTGGAAACTACCGCGAAGGAAGTTGTCATGCTCACAAGTCATATGATGCTTTCCAAAAGGTATTATTTGTTTCAAAATATAGAAGTGACATTATTTTTGTTTGTGTTAATACTTTTGAGTCAAAACTCTGAATGTAGAATGATCAATTTCAAGTTTATGGTCCTTTTCACTGAATACATTATTTAATAATGACTTTATTGTTGCAGAATTGTGTTGGCCAGAGCGGGTGCACAGTGACAGTGTCTCCTGAAATTTTTGGAGGAGATCCTTGTCCAAGTGTCATGAAGAAACTCTCAGTGGAAGCCATTTGCACCTGATCATTTTCAATCTCCGAAAATAAGTGGAATAAAGTTTCCATATTGATTTATTCTGCAATTGAATACATGGTCTTTGGGTCAAAGTTTACACCTGTAGACCACCAGAGGCATTAATTTGGCTTTACCTAGGTGAAGTTGCAAATGAACACAACACACCATGTGGTTGAAAGCCTGCTGGGATGATTGTGGATTTGTGTGTGTATATATTGGTGTTGTGCTTGTTATACTGAGGTGGAGGAGCATGAAAAGTTACCTGATGCACATTGAGACGACATCGATTGAGTCCATGTGCAAATTGGTCTTTGTTTGTGTGGAAGTCTCTAGCTTCCTGTGATGTAATTTGTTATAATATTACCTTGTAGTTGTAAGGAGAAAGCAATTTAGTGCTTTTTTTATTATAAGAAAACAACCCAATGTAATAACATCAGGTATATTGATTCAATCATGTTTTGCTTTTACTTCCGTTTTCTTGTTTCGAGAAAGTGTTGCTAATACATTTTTCTACTTAGTTGAGATTGATTAAAAATTACAAAACAAACAAGTAGGACTCCATTAAAAAAAAAGTGAGACTTACGTTATTGTGATTCTTAATGTGTTAATGACAAAGAGTGTTTTAAAGAATGTACTGCAGGATATGTTAGCATTTTTCTTCATTTTTTTTTTTGGATTTAATGTCTTGTTTTGCTCTTGATCTTATTGTTGAGTTCTAACATTAGTTTATTGTAGATTCATATTGTTTAAACTGCACTGACGAAAAAATTGTCGCGCAAATGTAAGAAAACAAATCGTCTTCCCAAGTTCTCTTTAATCATTCTCCCAACCAAACGAAAAATGGAGTTTCTTCTCTATATCTTCATCTCATATTTTGCACTACTTTCTTGGAATAAAACAAGTGTTGGAATAAGTGTAAAGTAAATTTTCACATCAAATAAGAATGACAATGTTTGAATGAAAATGTTCAACATTATATATCTAAGGATAAGATTCATAAATCCAAGTTATAAGATAATATGATGAAAGAAAAGTAGGAAAATTAGGACATATGAGCAAAGAAGACTATTGACCATTAAAGATATGTTGAAACAGGACATGAATGGGAATTAATAACAAAGGTGGGAGGGCGTACTGTTGCAGTAAGATATATTTTCGTTGAAAGGACATTTGATATTGAATTCCGAAAGCATGAGATTTTTTTGCATTGTACTGAGGCTAGATTTTTTTTTATTCAATGAAATTTTGCTTATACAAAAAAATACATTTCTCTATAAAAAAACAAAAAATGGTGCTATGGTAATTATTTTCTTAGATACAAATATTTTCTATGATATATTAATTACACAAACAATGTTAGTTTAAATTTATTACTTTATTATTTGTATGTATAAGCTTTGTAATTTAATTGAAATGCTTTGAGTATAGATCCTTTTAATTAAAATTTAATTTAATTTTAGTCTGAATATAATTCATTTATTAAAATTTTAAAATTTAAATTAATGATAAATTAATAAATAGAAAAATATAAAAGTAATTATTGAGCTCTATAACAATTAAAGGTATAAATCTAGTTTTATAGGATATAAGCATAATAATTTGGTGAGTAATTTTACATTCATATGATCAATATAAAAAAAATCATAATCTAACATTTATTTTTTATTTTTTTACCCACGAGAATTTTAATATTTTTATAATAAATTCAAATATGTACTAAAAATAAATAAAAATTAAAATAATTTGATATAAGAACATCTACAATAAAAATTACTTAATAAAAAAAAATTATTTTGATGTGTCAAATTTGATTTTAAGTTAATTTAATAGCTTATCAACTACATCAAAATTGCAAAACCTCATATATAGTGTGAATGTGTGATACTTTTTGTTAATCTCCTTTTACATAAGATAAGTTAGCTGGGTAACTTTTTAAAGAAATTGTAATTGCATGTAAAATGCAATCCTAATCAAATAAAAGAAAAAACACAAATAATCCATAAATTTGTTTCTCACTTTCTCCACATTGTATTTACAATGAAATTTATTGAATTTTCACTCTTGTTAATATAATTAAAATAAATACATGAAAAGAAAGTAAAGGCTCAAAGCCAACTTACCTACACTTGACTTGAGCCAGTAAACATATATAAGAACTAGATAAATCAAAAGATAACTGACTAGAAACAAAAAGCATTGAGAACAGTGGGTAATTCTCCGGCCATACTCCGCCACTAATATTATAATAGTGACATCTCTTATTGGCAGGAAGTTCCATAAACAACGAGTCAGTGTCTTTAGAGAAAGCTCTAACTGAACCAACTTCTTAAATTGTGGAAGACATCCTCATAGTCATCATTGTCGTGGTTGTCACCACCACCAACCCCATCATCATCATCTACGTACCCTAAAATCACTCAAAGACAAAAATTTGACATTAAGCAGTGCTTTGAGAATCTGGAGGATCATGACATCAAAATAATAGTTCTTGGCTTTCACCAAGTGATCCTCCAAATAGTATGGGAGAAAATCATAACCACGGAGACTTTGTCTAACATATTAAGGTCATACATAACCTTATGCGTTCGAGAGTTACGTTACGCAGAATCTTCAACTTCTTGTGGGATATTGTTGGTGAAACCATGTTCCAGAGAAATCTCTCCATCTTATAGACATGTGACACAGAACATCGTCCGCTAGTTCACTCATTCTATCCTTTCTTTTTCCTCATGTCTCGCTGAAGCATCCATAGATAGAGAGAGACATAGAAATTAGAAACCCAGGGAAGAAATTTTTCATTTTCTAAAATAAATAAAATTTATTTATCAAGAATTTTTACATAGATTTTTTTAAAATCAAAGAATTACACATATTTTTATCGATTATATTAAAAAAAAAAACCCAAAGAAAGTAAGATTCTCATCTCTCATATATGAAATTTTTTTTGTGAAAAACTAATTAAAAACATTTTCAAAATACATTTTTTTAAATATATACCAAAAAATATGAGAAATTAAAATTTTCAAACTTATGATATTTGAAAAATCAAAATATTTTCTCCTACCGAAAGCCCTTAAGGGCGGAGAAGAAAGGTTGTAGAAAAGGATCCTGTCCCTCCCTTGTCAAGTGTAGCGTTTTTGTAAGCTTAAAAATAATACAAAACCCCTAATTAAAGTTGGATGCTATCCTTATCGTAGTCTTGATAAAATTTACAGCAACTACTGAGTTTGAATTAGAATTTTCACAAAGGTAAAAATTTTATCTTATTTGTTTTTAGATATAGTTAGAATTTAAAATAGTTATATTGATTAATTAAAATTTAAAATTTATTATATATCAAATTATCAATAATTCATTATCAATTTATTATATATTATTGACTAATATTTTAATTTATGCATTGTATAAGATAAATATTTTTTAAAAATTTAGATTTTAAATTATATTATAATTAACATTTATAGTAAATAAATATTAAATATACAAGTTATATTTTAGAATTTTTGTACAAAATTTCTATTTAAATTTATAATCTACAGTTGTAATATAAGACTTTTAAAAATAAATGTTGACAATTCGATAAATAGTATTGAATTCAATATAGTAAGAGAGATAAATGATGCTAGATTAAAATAAATGCTTAAATAATTTTTTCATCCTTATAATTTAACATTTTTTTATTTTGGTTTCAGTAATTTTTTTATTTTAGTTAAACAATGAAAAATTATTATTTAAAACACTTTAAGAACAAAAAAATATATTTTGTAATGATTAAAATAAAGAACAAAAAAAATACTAAATTATAAAAACAAAAAATATATTTAAACTTTAAATGAATCACCCATTAAAAATATCAATAGTAATAGAGATAAAAGATGATAAAGTGAAAACACTATCAATGATGATAGATTAACAATCATAAACGATTAAAAATATAAATAGTGATAGAGAAAAAAATGATACATATAAATAAATATACCATTAAAAATATTAAGTATAAAGAAAAAATGCAAGTAGTTTGAGGTGATTAAGAGTAAAATTATCAAGTATATGGAATAGTGTGTCGAATGGAAAAGAGAGATGGGAGAACATTAAAATGTGAAAAAAGTGAGATTCAGTAATATGTTCAAAGCGGTGGATAATGTTAATGTTAGACTTGTTGGTGAAAAAAAAATAAGAAAACAGTTTTACAAAATAAATATTAAACGTGTCGTGACTGCCAACGTAGTTATGCTATTTAACAGCAAATACTAAAGTTGATAACACGGTATAAGTTTAGGGACAAACACGCTGAAATGTTTTTTAGGAATATATTATAATTTTTATAGATTTTTAAGTTATCAGATGCTTTTCTTTTATAATTTTTTAAAATATGAAATTTACAAGTTATAACACCCTCACGTCAAACATCCCCTCACAATTAATTGCTGAGTTAAAATATCTCATCACTTGGTCGTGTCATGCAGACATATCATTACTTCAGAAACTACCACAATAGTATTTGAAAAAGCAGTGTAACAAATTAACAATCCATCTACTACTCTAACAATAAACAAAAAAGGGTTTTCAAAGGTTCCCGGCAGTATTTGCTTCTAGTCCTCTCATTGTTATAGCTTCTCAGGTTCCGGGTTCCTATATATGCCTGAAATTAGTCAATCTTCACTGACGAGTAGATCTTGCGAACAAACCAGAAGCAAGCATAGAAGCCAATAGTTCCCGTCAACACAAAGAAGGCATATGAAACAATTATCATGTATCCGAAGTAAAGGATGCCCGATACCAGCTTTGAAATCTCCAACTTGGTAAAGAAGTAGAAAATTGAGTAGAGGAAGAGGTACAGCGCAGAGGACCCAGCAGTGAGGTAAGATCTCCACCACCAATTGTAATCCTCACTGCACAATTGGAAGTAGCAAAGCACAATGGTAATCTCGGCACATGTGATTAATAGGATCACAAACACTATGAAAAGGAAGCCAAAGATGTAATAGAACTGGTTCAGCCATATTGATGTCAGGATAAAGAAGAGCTCGATGAACACCGCACCAAATGGAAGAATGCCTCCAATAAGAATTGAGAAGACGGGTTTCATATACCATGCCTGCTCAGGTACCTGCCTAGGAATTTTATTAGTCTTCACTGGGTCTTCAATTGCTGGCTTTTTAAAACCCAAGTAACTGCCAACAAAGACCAAGGGTACTGATATACCAAACCATAAGCAGACTAGAGCAAACATTGTTCCAAAAGGGACTGCCCCGGAGGACTGCTCCCCCCAGATTAAAGCATTCAGCACAAAGAAGACAGCAAAAAGAATGCCTGGGAACATAAATGCAGTTTTCAAGGTGTTCCTTTTCCATTCTGTGCCCTTGAACATCTTGTACAAACGTGCTGAGGAGTAGCCAGCAAATAAGCCCATAAAAACCCACAACAGAACCATCGCAGTCATGAGACCTCCCCGATTAGATGGAGACAAAAACCCTAGCAAAGCAAATATCATTGTCACAAGTGTCATTGCAAAGATCTGAACACCAGTACCAACATAAACACAAAGCAAATTTGAATTGACTGGTGGCCGGAAAACATCTCCATGAACAAGTTTCCACCCTGTTTCTTCTTGGGCCTCATCTTGGGTTTCTAGCTGATTATAATTGGCAATGTCTCTGTAAAGAGTTCTCATCATGATCATTGCCACCATTCCAGACAGGAAAAGAACAATCATCAAAGAGTTAATGATGGAGAACCAGTGGATCTGATCATCATTCATTAAAAGATATGTGTCCCACCGTGATGCCCATTTGATATCACTTTCCTGAAAAAATACCAACAAACTTGGCTTAACGTATCATATAATGAATGAGGTGAAAATTTATGAGTAGCCAAGATTTTAATCAGCAATACCTTGAAGGAAACATCATATGTGAACACGATATCCTTGTTTGTATCAACTTCTTGTGGGACAGTACTACCTTGCATCAAATTCTTGGTATCTTTATTGCATGTTGTTACCTGTGGATTCTTGTCATTCCACTCCTTGTATTCGTGATTTATACTGTTTACAGTTACAGAGTTCATATAAGAAAGACAGAACACACATTAAGCAGTCATTTGAAATCAAACAAGAAGGAAATACAACATGCAGTTGCTTTATTTTAGAGAAATAAATTTGACACATACAGAAATAAGCAAATTATGACACTTGCCACAAAAGAAGAAAGGATCATCTAAGAGACCATTTCTAAGATTCTAATGCCAAAATATTATTTATTTTCAAACAAACGTGACATCATGAAGAAGGTAAGATCTGTTAGAGAAAAATCCAACTGATCAGTTTCATTTTTCTTTCTTACGAACAGCATACTTTTCCAGATATAAAATATTAAAATATAAAAACCCAACCAAGTTCAACCATGTTATGCCAACATAAGAATGCAGCACACCCTTAACGGAGAGAGAGATGGTGGAAAAAAGAACAAGACCTGTTTGGGGTGACCTCAAATCCAACAATACGAGCAGAACCAGTTTCAGGATCCTTGTGATACATGACTCTGAAACTCAAGTGGTTATTAATAAAATATTTCTCCTCCTTGCTCTGTAGGAAAATAGTAAATTTGTAACAATATGGAGTGGCAAAAATGATACTTGAAATTTTATAAGAAAATTCAAGTTGAGTTATACCCCTTGATAGTTTCCTTTGAACCCAACACGAAAACCATGTTCATATGTTGTTGATTGACTTCCATCCCTCCTTTGTCTACGAACAGCAACTGGAAGGTTATCCAAAATCCTACATATTCAATTCAGAGCTTCAAGGGTCAAGGGAATACAAAGCAGACACCTATAGACAGGCACCCATCAGGCCAATGAATCTTAGCAAACTAATTAAATGAACTCATACTACATAACTAAGCACTAGCTCCAATACATTTAACCACTTACATGTTCACTCGATATTCATCATCAATTTTTTCTTTAAAACTCTTTGCAGATTCAGCATCCAAAATTTCATGACAAACAACAGTACAAGACTGTTCCTTCCTCATACGAAACTGGAAAGAGAAAAGGAAAAGAAAAAGAAAAAAACCTTTAAGTTGACACAACTAAACAAGAAAACAATGATCACCGAATTTCATCATCATCTTATCCAAATCTCAAAGGATGAAGCAACAGATGCTCACTGTATATACTGAATTCTCAATGCGATCACCTCTAAGAACCTCTCCCAAATTTTCTGCGTTGTTCAATATCTTTTTGGGTTTACAATACTTCAAGAAGTAGTAGTCATATGGAAGTTGAGTCTTGGTGGATGATAACTTGTTCACTTTGACAGAGAGGGGGTCACCCTGGTGCCACATATGAAACAATAACTCAATATCTTCATTCTTCAAACACACACACAATTAGAAACCAAATAACAACAGCAAAAACAAATTGAAATAATAAAATTTTCCCAATCGCAACCGAATTTCTTAAATCAACAGTTACCAATTGACACACTACATTTTGCATTTCCTATGACAAAAAAAGAAAAGAAGATAAAAAGCCACATTACACGTACAGTTTTCACGTGCACATATCAAAATATAACTAAGTCTCATCACTCATAACAGGTGATAAAGGACCTTGAAAACAGTGTAGTAGAGTGAGACACAAAAACTAAACACGAAGATCTACTTAGATTCCGTCTTCGGAACTGGCAACACGTTTACGAGATTATCATTCCACAGAACTAACGATTCCATCACATAACATTCCAAACTAAAAGTCAATCAAACAACATCAGAACCAAGGAATCATCCAACGATATAGACCTATCAGGAACACAAAACCGGTTATTCAAAAGCACAGTGCAAGGTGAAATTAAGACCGATTCGACGCAGATCAGAGCTAAAACCCTAGATCCGTGCAGTGTTGCGACGGATTAAAGGTGACCGAGAAACGAACGAAGCATATAGCGTGGAAATTCAGATAAGAGATGAAAAGTAACGAACGAATCGAGAGAGAGCGGAGAGATAAGAAATGGAAAACGTACAATTTGGAAATCGCGAGGAGCGACGCCGGGAAGGTAGAAGGAGTGGACGGAGGAGAAGAGGAAGAGCGCGGCGAAGACGACGGAGATGGCGGTGCTTGCCATCATCTTCTTCTTCATTGCTGCTTCTGTTGTGAGGTGAGAGAGAAAAAAGAAAGGAAGAAGCAGAGATAGATAGATATATAGATATAGAGAGAAAGAAAAGAAAACCAATGAGTTGCCACTGTTCCCGGTTACTCTACACCCCAGTCGCTATGTCTCTGTAATAAACTACTATTAATTAATTAATTAATTAATTAATAATTAGAGGAAATTTTGTTCCCATATTTGTTGTTTATTCATTAGTAGGTTTTAGTTCCTATAAATTTTTAAAATAAATTTATAATTGTATACTCACATTATAAAGATATTTTATGCTATTATTATTTAATAAGGTATTTATGTCATAAGTTGAGACAGTTTAATTTCCTTACCTTATCCAAAAATCTAAATGAAATTATTTACATGCAATAACTTTTTTTTTACCCAACCAAGAGTTAATGATTTACTCCTCCGTCTGAATATGACCTTTTCAAAAGAAAAAAAAATTGTTCTAAAATATATATTGTTTTATAAAATTAATATTATATTAATTTTTTAAAATATCCTTAATAAAACTTAGTGGAAATAGTATATAAGAAGAATAAATAAATTCTTAATTAAAGAGATAAATGGTATATTAAAAAATTAAATATTTTTTTTAAAATTTAACAAATTAATTATATTTCTTAATAATTGTGCAAAAACCTCGTCATATATATTCTAGAATGAAGAAAATATATGATAATAATATATTAACTCAGTGCATTAATCTAATATATAATTTTTCTATAAAAAAATTTAATATATAAATTTCAGATTATGTATAATGTATAATTAAAGAAGTATGAAATTAAAATTAAGTTAATTTTATAATATACATTTTTAAAAAATAATATCAATATAAACATTATTTTGTGAGTTTAATTTTAATGCAAAGATTTATATAATGTTATCTTAAATAATCGTAAACAGTTATTCAAGTAAAACAAGATGAAGTCTCCTCTTGAGACACTTTTGATGAGTCCAAAGATTTTTATATAATAATTTATGACTTAATGACTATAAAATTTACATGGTATGAATACATTTAAGTTTAAATTCTTATTATATTTATGAAATGTTATTGGTTAAATTAAAAAAATATTATCAATTATTTGATTAAAATAAATTAATACCAACATAATGTGATATAATTGATAGATGACCTATCTCTTAAACATGTAGACGTAGTTATAGATTCAATCTAAAAGTCATAATATCAAGAAATATTTGTTAAGAAAAATCAACTCTTTAATTAAATTTTAATAACTCAGGATTAGTGATTAACTTTCGATCGAATGATATCTTAGTTAAAAAAATAAATAAACTAATAATATATTTTGTTTTTATGACATCCAATCATATATTATTATATAGTTACAAATTATTTATTTTTATAATAACTATATTTTTTTTTGTATGATAATATCTAATCGGTTGAGATATAAACCTCCCTACATTATTGTGTGAAAAATAAACTGTTATTTATACATAATTATTAGAGGAAGTGTAAATCTTAAAATGATAGGATGAAACATCGTGCTGTGCTGTATTGGACTGGGATCAGTTGAAATACAATCTCAACATATACTTTAGAACACGGCAAGTTTAATTTCTAAAATTCAAATTCATTAAAATCAACTTCATATATTGAGTGTGTTAAACACTCTTGATAAGAGATAAGGTTACTTAATGTACAAAATCGAATGCCAAAGGTGAATGAGTGTCTTTCGCACTAAAGACTTGAATCTTGATTCCCTGCTATATGGACATTAATCTCCTCCACCTAACATTTATGGTTTACTTTTTAGTCTTTTGTAAAATCAATATCTTAGCAAGGCTTAATATTTCATAAAAAGCAAAAATCTTTTCTTTTGATAAACAAAAACTATACAAATAAATTTTAAACAATCAAAACTTTAAAATTGAAACTTAATAACAAAGATAAAAAATAAATAGTATATTATAGGAACTTAATCTGGCTTAGATTAATTATTAATAATACACTGCTATGAGATAGATTAATTAATAGTAATGTAGTGTTTGTATACTGAGAGTAAGTTATCCTTTATGGAATTCAATTCACCACTCTCAGCTCTGTTTCTTCTATTTTTTTCTTTTCTGGGTAAGCTTGTGTGAACATGAAATGAAATAGGCAAATAGCAACGGCGATAATTATTTTTATAATTTCCAACTTAAGGCTTTTTTTTTTTTTCCTTTTCAATTACATATGATTTGATGCTTATTATGTTAGTTACAGCACTTACTTTAACATAAGCGCGATTAGCCCTTCAAAGAAATAAACATAAGAGCGATTAGACCACAGTAAGGACTTCACCTTCTCCATTTTTCATAGGTTCCAATTTTGTTAATGATTATTTGATATTAATAACACATATTACTTTTGTAAAAGACACATATATATTATTTTGCCCCATAAAGCGTTTAATTTTTTTTATCTCATATGCATCTTAATTAAATATACTTTTTCATTCACATTAGAAATATATAAAAGTGATTTATTTATATATAAAGTGAAGAAGATTGGTGAAATTATAATTATCACTTTTTTTAATTAAGTAGTTAATGAATCTCTATCTTTCTTTTTCAAATTTTAGAATGTTATGAATTCCAAACCATTAATCTCAATTTCAATTAGTTTAAATACCAAAATCTATCTATGTACCACATTATTTTATGATATCCTTTATTGAATGCTATTATCATTTGTTTTTAGCTCTTTGTTAATTAATTGGTAAGTGTATGAATTCGTCCAAGTAGTAATTAAAATGATAAATTCAAATGTCGAGTTTACAATGACTTTGACTGTACTCGAAGTTTGTATATTTTTAATTTTAATTGAATAATGAATTAAATTTGATATTTATCTAATAGTGATGTGAAAATATAAAATTCAATATAAATAAAGATAATTAAGTATATAACATTAAAGAGTTATACAAAAACACTAGAAGGGGTGAATTGTCATGCAGAATTATGTGACATGTTGGATGCTTAGTCAATCAAAACTACTTTTAATGCAATGTTTGAGATTTTTCACCATTTAATATTATTTCAATTATTACCTTCATCCGCTTACCTTAACCATGATCCCTCATGTAAAAGAGTCTAAATGACCTAATTTCACTTCTAATCCCTTAAGAGATAAATCAAATAATTTGCTTTAAGAATAAGGATACATAATTAAGGCTAAATAATATCATTTTATCCCTACATATGAATTACCTAGATGTTCTTTTCAAGTTCTTAGGATGCAAACATTTCCCAATGAATAAATCTTATAACATATATGTGCATGGGTGATCAAACCATAAACAAGACAATAAACTCATAAAAGAAGGAATAGTATTGAAATAACATTAAATGGATAGTGAGAATCATTACATTAAGAGTGTTTGTTTATTGAGCTTCCAACAATGGGTGATGTAGTCTCTCATTGTCATGAAAGGCTTACAAATACAAAAGGAACAAGAGGAATGGAAATAAATGGAGGAAAAAGTCCCAAAGTGAGTGAGTTTTCTCTTTATTTCGTGTCTTAGGTTTGTTCTGTCTAATAATATCTCTTTAATAGTTGACATTGTGCTCCCCCTGTTTTTATCTTTAAAATGCTGCACAATCATGTTTTTTGACAATGACTGTGCGCTAAGCCTGCATGCAGCATGCACATGCAAAATCCAATTGGCTTAAGTGACCGCACGCATACACGTTACAACTAATCTCTGGATTGGCTCCTCACACTGAGTAGTTGCTGTTGCACTCCTTCAGTTCTTCAACATCTTTCAAACTTTCTATTGTGTCACTTTCTACAAAACGTTGTAAATTTACTAATTTTAGTGTCCACCAGATAAAAACTCAGAGTAAACTAAATTTCTAAGTTTTAATTAAAAAAAAGCGTTAAAAGAGAGAAAATTAGATAATTGCTATGTGATTTAAATCTACAAATTTCGTATGCATAGAAATTATCACTCTTTTATTATGAGTGATCTGGTTACTGAACTATATTACCAGTCGAAAATTACTGTAAGAATTTATTTAACTAAACTTTTTGAATCTAAAAAAAATACTTCATTTATTCCAAATAAGTGTTGTCTTATGTTATTTTATATAGATAAAAATAATAAATAGATAAGAGATAATAATAATTTTATAAAATTAATTTTATATTATTATTATATTGAAAAACTAAAGTAAAACTTATTAGAGGTATTAATGAAAAAGATAATTGATATTATATTCAAAAGTTAATGTAGCATTTACTTTGAGATGTTTTCTTAAATGGGATACTTATTTTTGGAGAAAGGAGGAAGTATAGCAGAAGAAATTTTTTGTTGTTGTTAATTTTGGCAGAAAAGCCTTATTTTTATATTTAAATCCAGTTATTAAAGTATTGAGTCGGATTTCTTAGTACACGCATCATTGAATAACAAAGATTCGTATATTATATGGGTATTATTAGATTCCTAAAAAAATTAAAAAAATATAAAGATAAAAGCTTCTGACAGATATTTATTTAAATTTATAAACACCGGGTATATTTGATTTAGGTAAAAGTTAAAATATATAAATTAGAAAATAAAATTACAAAGACAATGTACGCAATTAACTCAAGATATTTAATGCGTATTCTTTTCATTTATAGTGTTTGTTTCAATTCTTTTAATACTGTCATATGGGTAAACATTGATAAAATCTTAAAGAAAAAGTTAAATTAATAAACTAGTCTCTACATTTATCATTATTTTTTTT
>PYAF01002543.1:1144491-1217048 GCA_007407185.1 Glycine tomentella
TGTTCATGTTAAAAAAAAAGTAATATAGCGTCAAAACTTGACATATAAAAAATGTTGACTTTTAACTTATTTTGCTAACCTTTTTAAATTTATTTGACCAAACTAAGGTATTTAGTATAATAAATTTATTTGACTGATTTATAACTTTTTATAAGATATATATAGATTTGTAAATGAATGGTTTATAAATTTGTAACTTTTTTTCATTCATTAGTAAAAAATATTGTGACTAACAAACCATCTTGATGTTGCAGCAAGTGTATGAGCAATAAAATTTGATTGTCTCCTAATGAAACCAAATAAATAGTTTTGCCAGTTACCGCTTTCCTTGCTTGCTCAGAATTGAACAAAATTCAATAAGAAGATTATGAAATACTATAGGCTAAAAAATGGGTCGAGTTAATAATGAAATATTTTAGGGTAAAATTGAGTGAAGTTAAGTTGAATTTGATTAATATTTAGTTCAATTCAAAGTTTGACTTAAGTTTAATATATATTTTTTTATAGTTCAAATTCGATTAAATTTAAACTCACGAACAATTTAGTTTAATTCGTTAGTTTAAATTATATGATCCAAGAGTTAAATTTTATACATTTCAAAATTTTAATTTTTTAGTAGATTTTAGATAAAATGATTATTTAATTTAAAAAAAAATAAAATTGAACTTATTCCATAAGCTTTGTAGAATCATAAGGTACGATAAAAAAACATGATTATAATTAAAGTCTGCATAAACAAGAACTATTTCACCTTGCCCGTATAAAATAATAGAAAATTGTTAAAATACAATTGTGAGGTGAAGTCCCATAAAGTAAGCACTGAAAAGATATTCATAAAAACCTGAATCTTAAAGTTTTGTATTAAGGTATGATGTTAGGTTCACTCATATGGTTGCTCATGACTCATTGATATAAATTTTATTGGTGTTTAACTCCCTCGGATTTCTCAACAATTAGTATCAGAGTTAATGGTTTGACTTGTTGTCTAACTTAAATGAGTAAATAGTGGCAGTGAATTCATAAACATGAAGATTCTTTATATTGAAAGTCTTTCTGGTAAGAACAATATAGATGTTGTGATCATATAATGTATCAGAACATGTCCAAATCAATTATATATATATAGAGCTTATTCATGTACCAAATAAGTCAAATTATATGAAATTTTAATTCGATTTATTTATTTAACGAGCACAATTTTTAATTTAAATTCAACTCATTTTATTAGTTAAACAAGTTCAACAAATTAATTATTAAATTAAATTGTAAACTATTTTTGAATGAGTTGGATTCATTGTTGCTTCTAATAAATCAACTGCTTCTGCTTCATGTACTCTGGGATCCCATGATGAAGTACAGTTTTGGTCACAGCAAAATTCTCTGCTGCGTTTATAATATACAATCCGATGCCAAAAGATGCAAAATGTCCTTAAACAATGCTGCGTCAGTGTTACATTTGAGATAACCATGTTGAGGTTTTTACCAAATGTGCTGATTCGTCTGATCCCGATCAAGAGGCAGAATTCGAGTTAATCAAATTGCGAGCAGCTGATATATTGCGCCATTCACAAATACATGACTACATTTTTAACCTTGTTTTTGCTGAATACTTTCTTAAAGAAATAGTAATATATATTGTTTTTGCTGACATACTCTCAATTATTGTCTAAAACTCAGTGATTATATATATAAATCTCATTTTTAGTTTAACGAACCTTACTTTTAATTCGTGATTTTTGACAAATTTAAATTTACAGTTAAAAGTGTGTTAGAAGAATACTTTTTAGCTATCCTCTTAACAAAAGGTCTATTGTTCATTTGACTAAGTAGCATGATAAAATGACTTCTTTTCTTCTTTCTGCTTGGAGTGCCATCGGTTAGACCTCAAAAATGTTTAGCATTCAATATATACGTGTTATGTAGATGCAATATGTCTTCATCAGTAGAAAGTGATGGGTTAAGGAAAGCAGAGAGATTAAGAGCATAGTCTACATCAACTAGTAAATGTGGATTATAAAGTACAAACTACGAAACATTTTTTCTCCTTATATACACAAGTGGGTCAAGGATTCAACCATCTACAGTAATGAAACATCACGGTGTTAGCCCTGCTGCAAATATTTTGCTTATATTGCCACGGTAGAGTTTCCAAAAGTTATTTCCAAAATTGGAGTATTTAGGTAAATTTTCAAATTCATTTTAGGAATTTATAAGTATTTATAAGTTAATATGTTGCTCAACAAAATTAAAATCGTATAGTAAATTTTCAAATGTTATATATTTTAATTTTCTTGAATTGCTAAAATTTTCCATCCAAACACAGGATTAGAATTTTGTTTAGGTTTACACAACTTGAATTTTCAGTGAATGAAGTTTAGGTTTTACTAGCAATGAGACAGTAAGAATTGACAAGCACAAATTTAGTTAGGTAAAGTTTTCATTAAGGGTGAACAAAACTCAATCTATCTTTAACTCAATTGATTAAATATTGATTTGGACAAATTTAGATTTTCAAAAATTAGATCCGATATATTTTGAGAATGAAATTAAATTATACTTCGAGTCATCAATCTCAACTTGATCTAATATCCTCTATATTTTTTAAAAAAGTCTTTTTTAACAAATATATATTATCAATTCTTTTTTTGATGTATAAATATGTTATATAACTAGATATTATATTTGTAATATTGTTATTTATTTTGAAAATTTTATTGTAAAATATATCTTAATTTTAGTTTTACTATTCTTTCACTCTAGATTTAACTTTTCACAATTGTAACATTAATATATTGTGGTAATAGGTTGGGTTGACCTAATCTTTTCTTTAATTTACTGAGTTTAATTTTGATGGAGTCAAATTAAGATTGAAGTAAATGACCTAAACAATTTTTTGAGTCACATAAGGACTGAGATAAAGTTGTCCCAACCCATCTCAAGCTTATCTTTAGTTTTTATGGGTTTAAAAACCCAAAATTGAACCCATTTGAAATCAAAATTGTAACCCATTCCAACTGAACTCAAACCCATAATCAAACTTTTTTTGTTTAGTTTTTTGTATTCGGATTGGGTAACAATACCTTACCTAACCCTAAATTAATTAATGTTTCTAAAACAACTTTATAATAAAAACTAGGTTTTCCAAAACAAAATTATAAGAAATGTCCCTCCAATCACAAGAAATATTACAACAAAAAGATCTCCTCATTAATCAAGTCCATTCAAGTTCGATTAATCTGTAAGGAAGGAAAAAAGAAACTTGACACCCCAACTTAAAAATAAAAAGGGAATAGAGGCATATAACGATGAAAAACAAGCAGAGAATGGGTTTGTAATTGTATTATCACCACAAAGATTTGTGGGAACCACAGAACAGAGGTATCATGGAAAAAACAAAAGAAAAAGAAGGGTTAGGCATAAGTTTCTAGGATGGAGGGAAATGAACCGAAGAGGTGTCTTGGAAGGATAAAAGCACACAAAGACACACATAAAATTCCAGCATTTCCTGTAGTTAAAAGCTTGACATTCATGCTTATGCTTCCCGTTCCCTTAATTCTCTCTTTTGTCACTTTGTGTCCCATTTCCAACGCTGCATGTTCATATGTTCTCGTTCCTATTATGGCCTCCACATGACCACCAGCACCCAATGAATAATTTAGTTTGGCCACTTGCACAATTTCATTTCGGATCTCATTTACTTTGTGTGTTTAAATTTGGCATATTTACATTAAAAAAAGTAATAATAATAAGCTATATTATCAGATGTTTTTTTTTATTTGCACATTTAAATTAGTTTTTTTTTCTTTCTCTTAAATGATTATCAGTTTTTGTTGATTTTGCAAGCAATTTTTATAATCATAGTTGAATATGTGTTACATAATAATGCTAGGTGCAACAAAAATATTTTTGGTCACTTGCAGGGCTTATTTGGTTGAAGGGAAAGACGCTTATAATAGTATTTTTGAACGGGTAGGGAGTCTCTCTTAAAAGATTGAATTTATTCTTATCAATAGTCAACTTTGATAAAGTTCCTCTTTTTATCTTTCTTCTCGTTTGCTTTTATTTCTTTTCATGTGGATTATAATTAAATTTTCTTATTAGAATATTGATATGTACGTAGTCTCTTCTGAATCATTGTCAATCTAAGTTCATTTTCGTTTGGTTTGAGGAAAGTTTCTTTATACATACGTTTATTGTTTTCTTTGGAGTAGTTTTTCCTGTGTTGGTTTTTGGCTCTTGACTGGGTTGGATAATCAATGAAAAGGTTGTATGTATATATATATATATATATATATATATATATATATATATATTGAATTTTCTTATCACTTGCTTATGTTTGTGTGTTCAATAATTGCGACTAGCAGAAATTTAACGTCAAACAAAGGTTAATACAGAAGCAATTAGTTGCTTACCTCTTGATACGTATTTATTTATTTTTGGTTGTTAAACATAGAACCAAACATGCACTATATATCTACGAATGAAAAAAATGCACTATATATAAGAATGAGTTTTAACTTTTAAGGGGTGGACTAGTATAGTTTTGTTAAATCTGTTTTTGCTGGCTATCATGACGTTGATATGGGTTAACTAAAGATTTAGTAATTTGAATTAATAATTAAGGGACTAGTTTATAAAAAAAAACGATGATTGACAAATTTAGTGGAGTGTTATTAAATCTACGAGAATGAATTGGGATTGGGTAAAGGCATGGTTTTTTTAAGGCAAAGACACGATTTTAAGGTAAAGACATAGTTGCTTAATTACCTCTATAGATAAAATTAATATCCTAGATAGTACACCCGTAGTTGAATTTGTTATTTAATTACTATTACTTGTCTCATTTACTATTTTTTTTCACCTTTTTAATTCTGCCTCTTACTTTTTCATTCAATCTATTTGAGTTATTTTGGTACAATCTATTTGGGTTATTCTAAACTACTAATATTAATTTAGTAAAATAGTACCTGATTACAATTAATTCTTATGGGATGATACTTATTTTTATTCTATATTACTTGTACAATTAATTTAACGTTTGTTTTAAATTGTTTTAAAATTGAAGTAAAAATGGTTTTTAAATTTTAAAATTAAAGTTCTTAAGTAATTTTATAACATTTAAAAAATCACTTGTTAGTCAGTATTTCTTGAGTAGTGTACTCTTAAATCTTAAATTTTGAAATAAAGAAAGAAAGTAAGAAGTAAAAGTCAAAACGTTTTTGAAATTCTCTTTATCAATGAAAGTTATTTCATGAAATGTTTTATCTTAAAATTTGATTTAATTCAATTTTTTCTTTTGAATTTTGACTTCAACTTTTCTCTTGAACCCTACACTACAAATATTTTATAAAAATCAATACTAATATAAAGTCTAATTCATCTCTTCTTTTATAAATATCTGATTATTTCTTTCCTTCTTGATGTTTATTTTTTTTTACTATTTGGCTTAAATAAATAAGAGTTTCATTAGTATTAGTGAAACTTTAACATGTGGGTATTTTGAGTTCTGATGATAGGTAATATGAAAATATTTCTGTAAAAGTTCTTTAAATTTTGAGATATATTCTGGTGAGTTTTGAGATTTAAACCATCTAAATTTTGCATAAAAAAAAAGGTGAGTATTTTGATTTTTTAATCTATAAAAATGAATAAAAGGAATGTAGGTTTTGAATAGTGAATAAGCAAGCAAGCAGAGAATGGGTGGGATCCACTTGGACATGAGGACCAAACCAAATACAACAAGTTTGATCGTACGTGCGAATAACGCAGGTGATTTATTTGTAGTGAGGAATGATGAGAAACGGAAAAGTTGCATTTCCACGTTTGCCGAAAGCAAGAACAAAGGGCGGCACAGTTGGGTCCCATTCTTCCACCGCCTCTTGCCCATTGCCCATTCCCCTCAATTTAGACCATTTTTTCAACTACTAAATAGTTTTGTACTTTATTACTCAAAAAATATTAAACATGGCTTGTTTTGATATAAAATATTAACTTAACTACCAAAAAACATTTTATGATCATGTGTAACTTGTGTTACTAATTCATCCAATGGATCCTGCCACAAACAAAACACACTGATTAGTCAGATACTATAATGTACAGGACATCTTTTGAAAATTTCTCTTATTGCCTTAATTTTCATTAACTCAAATATGTTTTTTCTTCTGAATTTCATTAACTCCCATATCTTTTCTAGGTAAGAGATATAATTTTTTAATAAAAAAATACGCAAACTAGTATGCAAAGAAATTTTCAAAAGGAAAATTTTCAACCTAAGTTTAAGAAAAACAAAAGAAATATTCAATTTGATCTCCTTTGTTATCTTCTAATTGAAATTGAGTGCATTGAAAATCAAAGACAAAAAATAGAATTAAAAAAAGTTATTTCAAAATTCTAAATTCTTAGTTTGCCTACCCATAAGAAAAAAAAAAAAAAGTAAAAAAAAGAGAAAAGGAAAAAAGAAGAAGCATAATTTGGAATCAAGTATATTTGAGTAGTTATGGTGATGGCATGATAATGGTAATGCCCCTGTGTCCTTTGAGAGTCTGAGATCGCTTTTCTCTCTTTCGATCTTCCTTTTCTGCATTTCTCAACAATCGTTTCCAATCCCACGCTAATGGGTACGCTTTTTCCATTCTCTTCATCGTCGATCTGATTCCTGCATTTTTTGATCATGATGATCAAAGCATTGTTTTCCATTTTTTGATTTCTCTCTGCTCTCCCAATTCTAACTCGCATCGAAGTTTCAATCCTTTATAGATGACAATTGTTGGGTATTAACGGAAAACTGGTAGTAACACTTGCATGCGTTTTGTTTTTGGCTTCTTTTTTTTCTAACTGTTGTTTAACTTAATTGTTGTTTGATTTCATTCTTTTTTCAGTTTTGAGTGAATGAATGTTTGTGTGGGATTTATGGGAATTTGGTGATGTGATTGATTTTGACAATTTGATCCATAATATGTGTTTTGTATGGTTAAATGGTTGGATCCGGGGCAAGGTTTAGTTTGTTGCTATATGTTAAAGGGGAGAAGAAAAGTTTAGAAAGGAGTTCTTATTAGAAGGTTGGTTAATTTAATTTTTTGGAATGGTGATTAGTATCCCTGCTCAAGATTTTCAAAGCTAGTGGAAGTATTGTGGTTTGAATTGATGAATGGAGTGTGGAAACAGCAAACAAGTGTAAAGATTTGTCTGTTTCTTTTTTGGGTAACTGAGAATGAAAACCAATTTTCTTACCAGGGCAGGATGGTCAAGTTGAATTTCCTGATTAAATGTGTTTCTAGCTGTTTATATGTCAGTGCATTGCTGCAATCATACCTAAAATTCCGGTTTTGCTTGTGGATCTCAATTAGTGCTATACTTGGAATTTGTGGAAGTCTTTTGCAGCAATTTATTTTCTCTCTACTAACATGGAGTATTTGCTTATCCAGCAAATAGTGAGACTTGTTGTTCAACTCAGCTTATTGATGGAGATGGTACATTCAATGTTTCTGGGGTTGAAAATTTCATGAAGGAGGTGAAGTTGGCTGAATGTGGGCTTTCGTATGCCATAGTTTCTATAATGGGTCCACAAAGTAGTGGTATGCTCTCTTGTGTCCTTAACCTTATTGTTTTCCCTTCCCTTCTCAAGCTAATTGGATTTTATTATTTCTTTAACCTGTCTGTGCACCTGAGGATCTTTAGGTAATTAAGATATTTTACTAGACACTGAATGGTGGAGGTGGATTGTTATTTAAGATTCATGGAAAGATTAAATCAAAGTTTAATGAATAATAGCCTCCTAGTTGAATTTGATATAAATTTACAATTTGTTTTGTTGCATGAGTAGCAATGGGATTTGAACCTATGACCTTTTGCAAATTACCCATACCGCTCACCACTAGCCCAATTGTAGCGGCTTAGATTTATGACCTTATTATCTATACAAAATAGTGATTTCTGATTATTAGATTTAGTCTCTTGGCCCTTTTTATTTTTATGAAAATTTTATTTTACCTTTTTAAATTTATTTCTCCCGTTTAATTTTACTTCATTCTTTTGTGTTTGTTTAAATTTGTTAGCATATGAGATGATTACTATTCCCAATAAAAGGATCTTTATATTATCTAGTTCTTTGTTTTCTTTGCTCTGGGCAGGCAAGAGCACACTATTAAATCATTTGTTTGGTACCAACTTCAGAGAGATGGATGCTTTTAAGGGAAGGTATGTTGTTGCCATTCTGACATGTCACACAAACCCTTCTCAACTAACTGGGTAGTGACCTGGTGTATATGCTTGTTTTCAGGTCTCAAACAACCAAAGGAATCTGGATGGCTAGATGTGCTGGCATAGAGCCTTGTACACTGGTGATGGATTTGGAGGGCACAGATGGAAGAGAACGCGGAGAGGTGTTTTTTTTTTTGGTTATATGTTAACTTACTTTAATAATAGCCAAGGTCACAATTCAGTCTATTGCCAATATCCAATTGCCATTTGCATATATTTCTCAATTAGGAATGCAAATATGCCAGTGTTTCTAGCCCTTGTGGAACATATGATGCTTATTATAAAAATTTGTGGAGTTCATACATTCCTGTTGTTCTCACGATTTATTTGTAACATATCCTCTTGATCTCTTTAAATTTAATGTGTTATTAAATTGTGACCAGAAGAAAAAGTTCCATGACAATTCAAATCTGTGTTAGCATTGTGATGGATTAGGAACAGTTCATAATAATTAGAACTCTTGATTATTTAAACATGCTATTCTCTGTCATTGGCAAAAATTAGAACAAAGTATGAGAAATGGATAGTTCGCATTTTGATCTTCTTGTATACTGAAATTGTCTTTTTCTCAGGATGACACTGCTTTTGAAAAGCAGAGTGCTCTATTTGCTCTTGCTGTCTCAGATATAGTGCTAATAAACATGTGAGTTTTCCCCTTTTTAGTTTTCACCCTTGTTACATCTTTAATACTGACTAATTTCAGAATTTTGAAGTCTGTAGCTGCTTGTATTTCTTATTTTAATGTTTTTCCATTTGAATCTTCTTTCTTTATGCAACTAATTTCCCTTCCCCTCTGCAATGCTTGCAAAGGTGGTGCCATGACATTGGCCGTGAGCAAGCTGCAAATAAGCCACTTTTGAAAACTGTCTTTCAGGTATGTGTTGTTGGCCTATTGACTACTAGCAATTATCTTGAATCTTGAAATTTGTCGATTGACATTTATTTAACTGCACGCTCAATTTTACTTTCAGGTCATGATGAGATTGTTTAGTCCACGAAAAACAACATTGTTGTTTGTCATACGTGATAAAACAAGGGTGTGTAATAGCTGTTTAATATTATTATTTTTTTGTAATTATTTGTTTGTTATATATTTTTAATTCTAAATACTTTTATTTGTTGTTGATGTGGTTAATCTTTCCCTTTTATAGACACCACTTGAAAATTTAGAACCTGTTTTGCGAGAAGATATTCAGAAGGTAATGCAGTGCTTTCATCTCTGTATATTGTTATTGAATTGTTATAGACTTCTTTTCTACCTATAACACCTTTTGATGAGAGATATGAACAAGAAGCTTCGAGAAAACTACTGTTTTCTGACGCTTTACTCTTTTCCTCTGCAGATATGGGACTCTGTACCTAAACCACAGGCCCACAAGGAAACCCCATTAAGCGAATTTTTCAATGTAATTTCTTCATTCCCTTTTTGATGTTGCTAATCTTACTGATGTTCTTGTGTAGCAAGATTTTATTTGTAGTTTATAGTAATTGTTTATTCTTGGTAATAAATGACCAGGTTGAAGTTGTTGCTCTTTCTAGTTATGAAGAAAAGGAAGAGCAATTTAAAGATCAGGTATGAAGTTTCCTTCTGATTTACTCGCTGATTGTATTATATGACCCATTATAAGGATTTCGTGGTTGTTTGTGTCTTCATATCTGCATCAGTGATTATGTGCCACTGCTTCTTGATCCATGTGCATAAATTATTGTATTAATTTGCCTTTCATAGTGTGAAACAGTCCTTTTTTCTTGGTTTGTTTGTCTAATTTGCTGATATATTCTGTTCTGTTTTTTTTTTGAATGTAGGTTGCCAGCTTGCGGCAACGGTTCCATCATTCTATCGCTCCTGGTGGGCTTGCAGGGGATCGGCGTGGAGTAGTTCCTGCTTCTGGCTTTTCTTTTAGTTCTGAGCATATATGGAAAGTCATTAAGGAGAACAAAGATCTCGACCTTCCTGCACATAAGGTAATATACATGCTATGATGATGCCACTTTTGTTTTCATGTATATTGATTTTAGGTAAAACTAAAAATTTGCTCCCTACACTTGACACTTGTTTTCAGTTTAGTTCCTACATGAAAAACTCTAAATTTTAATCCTACATGATTTTATTTACAAGTTAGTCCCCATTGTTTGTTGACATTATACTGGTGTTAGAGTATTTTTCTGTAGGGACTAAATTGAAAAAAAGCGTGTTAGGTGTGGGACCAAAATGTAGAAACTTTTTCATGTAGGGACCAACCAAAGTGTAAATTTAATTTCATATAGGGACTTATATGAAAAATATTGGCAATATAGGAATTAAACCTAATACTGTTGTAATGTCGGCAAGTGGTGGAAAGGACCATTTCTTAAAACATTTTTCATGAGGGACCAAAATGTAGAATTCTTTTATGTAGGAACTAATCAACTAAAATGAAAAACAATGTCAGGTGTAGGCACTAAATTTTTAATTTAACCTTCATTTTATTAATAATTTAAGGGTCAACCTACTTGTAGGTTATGGTTGCTACTGTACGATGTGAAGAAATTGCCAACGAGAAATATGCCTCTTTTGTTGCAAATGAGGTATTGACTTTATTTTGGTGTAATCCTCCAACATATTTTGGTTTACTAATTTTGTGGGAATATCTTTCAATTACCACTCAGGATTGGTGTCAATTGGAAGAGGCTGTGCAATCTGGCCCTATTCCTGGATTTGGGAAAAAGCTCAGTTCACTCCTTGATACTTGTTTTTCAGAGTGAGTATAGTTCAATTTATATGACATCTGTATTTTGGCTTTGTAGTGGCTCAGTTATAGAATACCAGATTACCTTATACTATGTTATAAACTTTTTGTCTGACTCTTATCTTTTTACAATATTTAGTTTCAGTACTGTTGAGTAGAGCACCAGGATTCCCTCATCCCCGTGCTGTTTTTAATATTTTTTTCCTTTCCTTTTTTTGATTTGAAAGTTTTTCTTAATTAGGTGCCATGACTCCATGAGTGAACTTGTAGGTTTAGAGAAAAGTACTTAACCTGGTAGTTACGTGTGTTATGCAGTAATACCATCTAATGTTTTCTGGTTTCTCTTCTGTTACCATATCATTATTTTGTATATTAAGGACTGGTTTTATAGCCGTGATGTTATGTGTAATCTTCAAGTAATCTGTAGCTTGAATTTGAATCATAGAAGTTTGTTGTCTTAATGTTACATGCTGTTGGCTGTTGCGCCATGTAAGAATGAGTTGATGTGGAGTGAAGTTATATTGAGCTATTGCATTTTCTTTTAAAGGTATGATGCTGAAGCTACCTATTTTGACGAAGGTGTGAGATCTTCCAAACAAAAGCAACTACAAGAAAAATTGTTCCAAGTAATCCTTCTCAACTGGGCTCAACTGTTTTAAAATGAATTGATAACTATTGAAAAAAATGATTAATTGATGAGTTTTGAATCAATATGGCTATTTTTGATACTGGATATTGGCCTTACTTCTTTCTTGTTAGTAGCATTTATAGAACTGAGGTTTGTAGTGGTGCTTAACACCTTTTCAATTGGTTAGCTTGTCCAACCAGCATTCCAATCTGCGCTGGGACATATAAGATCTGGAACTTTGGATAAATTCAAGGAGGCATTTGACAAGGCTTTGAAAGGAGGGGAAGGATTTTCTGTAGCTGCTAATAATTGCATTGGGTCTTGTATGGTTCAATTTGATGAAGCATGTACAGGTAATAAAAAAAATTCTTTATTTTGTTTATTAGTCAGCAATAAATTGAAGTTGAAGGCCAAATTTGGAAAGGGAAAACTGAGAATATGGATAAACAAGAAGTGGATTGTGTACAATGATTAATATGAGGTTGGGTGCAGAATTGCTAGGTTTTGGTTCATTACAATGTCTGCTGTCCAAGAAGTCAAACTTACTCTGACTGAATTACAAAATGAAACCGATATATTATCATTGCAGATGTTGTTATTGAACAAACAAACTGGGATACATCTAAAGTACGGGAGAAACTGCTGCGTGATATTGATGCACATGTTGCAACTGTACGTGCAACCAAGATTTCTGAACTTACTTCATCATATGAGGTATGTCTCTAGCATTGAACATTAATGTCTTATGAATCTGCAAGTGATTTCTGTCAAGCACAGTAATGGCACTAAGATTTCAGGTTGTATATACTATATAGTGAATAGTTGTCCCAAAAAATCAGTTTTGAAATTTTAGAGTGGTAAATATGAGATTATAACTAAGCAAGAGGGCCCTATAGCAATGCAATCATTCTAGTGAGGGATCGATTGATACAATGTATGTTGTCAATACTTTCTATTAATAATGATGAGTCAAAAGTACAAGATACTTCTCATGCTTAGTTACTGTAGGGATTTAGGCAAGAAGTTTATGAAATTTTGTGAGGTTGTTCCAGTTGGTTTGCTTCTTAATTTGAAGGACTAACTTGCTGGGAAGTTTTCTGATAGTAGTACTATTGTAGGAAAAACTTAAACAAGCTTTGTCTGGACCTGTTGAAGCTCTTTTGGACGGAGCTAATAGCGATACTTGGCCATCAATAAGGAATCTTCTTAGTCGTGAGACTGAATCAGCTGTTTCAGGGTTCTCTGCTGCTCTTACTGGGTTTGATATGGATGAAGAAACAAGGCAGAAAATGATCTTGAGTTTAGAGGATTATGCAAGGGGTCTGGTAGAAGGAAAGGCTCGGGAAGAAGCTGGAAGAGTTCTAATCCGCATGAAGGACAGGTATGAATCTTCTGCAACTTCTAAGTTGACTTTTACCTGTTCGTTTGAGTTTTACTTTAGATGCACTTACCTTAACTTTGAAAGCAGGTTTACGATGTTGTTTAGCCATGATTCTGATTCAATGCCTCGTGTTTGGACGGGTAAAGAAGATATACGAGCCATCACCAAGACTGCTCGCTCTTCTGTACGGCATGATTATGAATATTATATTGTCATTGAATTTGTGTTTTTTTATTATCTTTTCAACCATATTTAATGCTTTGCAGTCTTTGAAGTTGCTATCTGTTATGGCTGCAATTCGTTTGGATGATGATGACACTGACAATATTGAGAAGGTGTTAACCGTTGCATTGGTGGATTCATCACCAAATAGTAATGCTACAAGGAGCATGACAATGGTTGATCCACTAGCTTCTAGCAGCTGGGAACAGGTGCAGTTTAATTCTTGCTAGTTCTATATGATGAAGTATTGACTTGTGTACCCATTTTGGTACATAAATGGTCTGATTTGCATTAATTAATGATCTGATTGCCCTAAACTGAATATAACTATATCCCTTGCTGTGATGACTTGTGAATTAATTGATATACAGTTTAGGCTGCAAATGCTATATTTTGGTTTCTCTTGTAACGTTTTGAGAGCATTTTCTATCTTGGGCACTGATCTGTTGTGTGTGAAATTTCCATGCAGGTTTCATCCTCTAAAACATTGATTAGACCTGTCCAGTGCAAGTCTTTGTGGAGGCAATTCAAGACAGAGACGGAGTACAGTGTCTCTCAGGCCATTTCTGCACAGGCATGATGCATAAATTATCAAGACATTTGAATTTCTTGTTGGAAAACATATTACTATATTTACTTATTGATGTAATACATTCTCTTGTATTTCAGGAGGCCAACAAGCGCAACAACAACTGGTTACCTCCCCCATGGGCAATAGCTGCTTTGGTTATCCTGGGATTTAATGAATTTATGACACTTCTAAGGTGCATGTCAACCGTACTCATCTGCTGTATATTTTTCTAGCTTTGGTTATCCTTCTTTGGTTTTTTCTTGCTCTTAACTGGCATCTTGCTCCTCTAATAGCTGCTCAGTCTAAAAGTAGTAACTGTAATTATTTTGTGTAGGAGTTTTGAGTATTTGATGGGCAAATTAGTAACAATAATGTTACCTAAAGTACAAACCTAAAGAAAACTCTTCACTTTATTGTACTGTTTAGTTTATCTCACCCAAGTTTAATATTTTCCATGGCAGAAATCCCTTGTATTTGGGTGTCATCTTTGTTGGTTTTCTTCTCATTAAAGCCCTATGGGTGCAGCTTGATGTTTCGGGTGAATTTCACAATGGAGCCGTGAGTATAAGCTATTGTGGTCTTATAATTTATTTTCCAATCCCGGTATTGATAATCCGTGTCTGCCTTGCTTGTTTGGATGTGTTACACTCTGAGCATTTGTAACAAATTCAGCTAATAAATTACTAGGCATTGTAATGTTTAAGGGTCTGTTGTCCACTGTTAAAGTTTATAGTATTCCTTAACTTTTTTTTCTTCTTTTTCTTCAGCTTCCAGGAATCATATCCTTGTCTAGCAAGTTTATTCCAACTATCATGAACCTTATGAAAAAACTTGCAGAGGAGGGACAGAACCCTACAGCTAACAATCCTCAGAGAACCCCATCAAAAAGCAGTTACGATGAGGGTCATGCTGTGTCATCTAGCGCCTCATCTAACTTGACTGGATTGGACAATGGAACCAAGTATGCGAGTCCATTAAAAGATGAGTAGGTAAAGACTCTCATCTTACTGAAAACCAATTTATTCTGTTGGAAGATGGTGGTGTGTCTGGTGGCTGCATGCTTGTCCACAAAATTCATGACTGGTGAGCATTCAAGACATTCAAGGGCATTGGTTTTTTTTTGTGCAAGTGCCATATACAGGGGGCGATGTTTTGTTGATGTAGTCCCCCCTTGAGATAGGTCTCTTTTCCAATTTAGGCGCTTCAGTTAGTTGGAAAAGTTATAGCTTATTTTACATGGTCTTTGATGGTTATGCTGGTTTTGCAATCAATTTTGTTTGTAATTTCAATGTACTGAGTTTTTTTTTTTTTTGTGGAAAATTTATTAATTGGATTGTGTGTTTATATTAGATTTTTTTCAAAGAGATACTAGAGTTGATCGTGGTTGCTGCTTGTAATGTCAACTATTGTTTCACGTGTAACATGGTCTTGGAAGATAGGAAGATTGTTTTCTTCTATTTATTAAGGAATTAAAAGTAAGCATTTTTATTTTAAAGTTGTCATGTAATGCTATAAAATACATATAGATTTTTTAATAAAATTTTATTTATTGATTATATAATAATGAATAACAAAGCCTTGTTTGTTTAATTCATGAACAGTGGCCATTAATGATTTGTTGACCTGCCGCGTTAGAACATTATTCCTTCGTCCGAGGGAATAAGTATTGCGAACGATTTTTTTTTTCTTTTTCTCAAAGTTTTTACTAAACAAAAATATTTATTTTTATTAAATTAAATTGTAAAAAATGATAGATAATGAAATTAATTTTGGATAAAAAAATGAGACATAAAAGATCAGCAATAAATATATTGTCAATTGTGACATGTCTAATAAGTGCAATAAATTGATTAAGGATAAAATTAAAACTTAAAACAACCACACGGACTAATCATAGTATAACTGTTTCGTCATTTCCATTCCAACACCACTTAAGTAGAATAAATGAATTTTACTATAAAAAAAGTAGAACAAATGAATTTATTAACATTAATTTAAGATCCATTTGAATTGCCATTGCCATTTGATGTGTAACCTTCTACCAGATTTTTGCAGAAGTTCTTGGCAAGAGTTATAACATATTTGTATTAGAAAATTTTCAAGGGAATTATATTGCATTATTAATTGTTTTCAATTTGTCTGGATAATTCCTAAAAAAAAGTGTCCGGATTAGCTTAAATTTCTGGTAAAAATCATTTTTCTTTTCAGGACCCCTTTTAATTAGCCTTCGATATTATAAGTATAAGCTTTTGAATATGAAATAAGTTCATCCCAATATAGAAACACATATTTTGCCTTAAGCCATCTTAATTTGCATGATCTTCTAACAAAACAACATCAATTTGATAACGTATTCGACAGAATAATATATATACACACACATCATGTTACCTTTAGTATCTAACATTACGGACATTCACGAACACCTTTGATCGGCATTAATGTTCTTTTTGTGATTTTGGTCAAGGACGAACGTGACCACCATAAAGCTGCGAACACCTGCCTAACTCTTAAGTACTTGTGATGCATATAACTGTGACAAGATGAGGAGTGCTCTGAGATCTGCCACACGGTATATAGCTGCTGAATAGCTGTAAATCAAGAAAAAAAAACAATATAGTTGCACAAAAATATATGAATAGTTTGAGCAGTTCATGTATAAAAGGTTCGAGTCAAATTCACTTGTTATTCAACAATTCATGATAAAAAAGAATAATGTTTAAATTATGATGTTTTAGGTAAAGAAGAGGACAGAGATAACATTTAATTAATATTAACTAAAATATATTACAATGTGATTTTAGTAGCTTATAAATTATTTTGACTAGCCTATAAAATACTATACTTTATGTATACTAATAATTTTTTTAACTAATTTAATAAAAAAATCATAATAAAGTAAGAAAATAAGGAACATAACATTTTAGGGGATAAATTTGGTGAGACAATTTATTTATTTGAATGTAATGACTAATTAATTTTAAGAGGGAAAGAGTAATAAAAACGTTAGGAACTTTGTAAAAATAAATATGGTTTTTCTTCTATTAGGATTTGAAGTTGATTGAAAAAGAAGAGTAAATTACACTAATCAGTTATGAAGTTTTGTAAAATTATATATATATATTTTTTATTTTTTTAACATTTATAATAACTTTCTAATAGGAGAACTTGGTATATTATTTTTCAAATAATTAAGAGAGTTATTGTAATACATAAGTGTCAATGTATATTTCTTAAACATTAAGAAGAATTAGTGTAAAAATAAAAAAAAAGTAGGAAGAGTTTTTGTAATTTAATGAAATCTCATATATAAATGTAATTTATTAATATAAAATACACTTTAACTACCACTACATTAAGTAAATTAATTATAAAATTATAATTAACGTTTGTTTTGGAAAACTTAAAAGCAAAAGTTTGAATCGCCTTAATTATGCATTGATCGGCCACAACGCTCAATGACATGCAACTTCGAGTTCTTTCTTACTAGATTGACCCTTCCAATTTTGAAGCGACATGTAAGGACTAATGCTTGTGAAAGTCGAACCAAACCCATAAATATTTGACCTTGAAAGAGAAAAGTTATGGGAATCTTTTCTTTTTAAACAAAAGGGTAAAATTATCATCCATTATTTACTTACCTACCAACCTACGCAATAGTAATAGCCATGGAATTTAAGGCCTCATACATGCATATGTGGTTAACTTCCACTACAGAGCTTGAAGCAATAGTTTGGAAGAAATGACACAGGCAATACAGCTCAACATGGGAGGCTCGGAAAATCAACCTATATATGTCATTCATTGAAGGGTGGCGCTGGGGCCCACCCACCTTCCACTTCCATTTTCGGCCTAGGAACGATCAAATGACAAAAACAGTAGGTTTAGACTTGAGAACTTGGGCCGGACTTGGTAGACTAATCGGTCTGATTTTATTATTGAATGTTGATATAATTGATCTTGTCAAAATTGACTAAATTTGAAAAAGTTATTCATATTCAAAAATTTAAAATAACAATTGATAATAATTCAAAATTTTAAATAAAATTTTTTTTTAAAAAAAGCAAACTCCACCAAATTGAAAATTTTTTTGAATTTTTTTTATTTAAAATTTTGAATTATTATTAATTGTTATTTTGAATTTTGGAGTATGAATGACTTTTTCTTACTTAAATAATGTTAGTTATATATGTATATATATAATTTTGAATTTTTGATATATACAAAGTCAAATCAAACCAATTATTGGCCCATCAATTGGATTACTGATCCATTACCTTAATCGGATCAATGATCGGACTGGATTTTAATAACACTCACCCAACATTTGGTAGAAAGAAAAGAAATAAGCGAAACATTGATAAAAATAAAAAATATGATTGGAAAATAGAGTTAAAATTACTAGTTTTCTCACAACTTTAAATGTTTCTCTTCTCTAATATCACTGCATTAACTTCTTTATTTCTCACAAATTTCTCTATTCGTCTCCGCTCCATTTCTCCTCTACTAAACAAAGGGTTAAGTTAAAGGCTGTTAAAAATTATTTTCCTTTAATTTTAACTTAAAAATGAGGAAAAAAGAGGAAGAAAAATATGTTTATCTGATGTGATAGTAGCATGTGCGAATTAATGATTCTCGGTTGTCAATGAGATCGAAGTTAGCTAGTCATTGAATTGCTTGCAATGTTAAATTAAATAAATCAATTCCGCCACGTATTGCCAACTCTATCCTCTTGTATATATTACTGTCATGCATGATCTCATTTTTCCTTTTATTTTGTTCATATACATTTCACCTAGCTTCCTTAATTTTATTTTCAACTTTCTCCGATCCGTAGGCTTCTGATGCCGAGACACATGCAAACAGATCACTGTGTTCTTAGATACGATGAATGAATTGAATATTTGGATTCTTCTCTTCATCTCCGACTTCTAGATAATTAAGACAACATTTACGTCACAAGTCTTGAATATTTTGGACTCATTCTAACGTTGACAATCTAAGTCATCAATTAAGTAGCGAAGAAATTAATAAAACAATGATCATATTCATATCTGTACATTTATTAAGATATGAGTTGCATATACTCCATGCCCCCCGCCCCCCACTTCAGAATCTGTTGCAGCATCTGTACAAGTTCGGTTGGTTCATTGCATCAAAATTAAACATCTAATCAAAAGGGGTTAGTGATTTCATATGCATGATTCAAATAGGTAAACCAAATTAGTGGATCGTTAATTGTACCCTTTTACTCTTTCATCAACTTCTATGGCCATATGGATATCCAATCAATTAGAGGGTCACATTGATTTATCCAATCAATGTGATCGATGCAGACTATCACCTCAGATTATCAAAAGACAACGCAAAGCAGAAAAAGAAGTTCCTATTAATAGCCCAAAATACAATTTGCTTTTCTAATTTTCTTTCTTAGTGCAGTTTTGTAGATGCTGAGAATGAATGTTAGTATTATTGACTGCTAAGTTTAGTACCAAGGTTAGTTGAAGGGAAAACATTTAAGGAAGTGCCCTCTATTCCAATCATCCAGCATAAACGGGTAAAAAAATGAAAAGAATTCTCAATCACAAATTTTTGGTGGCATATTAAATATGGAGCTTTACTCCTCATAGCGTAGGCTGGTGAGTGAGGTGTCTTTGTACAAACTCATGAACGTGATCAGAAAATACAATATCAAATCCAACGGCCAAAGGCTCTTGACTATAACCGCGGCATTCATTTCCTCATTAAATGCCACATAGAGTAATATTTTCTAGTGTTTCTAAAAGGATAGTAGGGAGTGGCATTAATACGTTATATATGTTTTTAATTACCAACTGTTAAATATGTAAGCAGATGTTCGATAGATGATTGAGTTAAATATGTAAGCAGATGTTCGATTTTCTGATCGTGCCTATGAAAAAAACTTTATTGAGAGAAACAAAACTCACTTCGATGATCTCTATAATTAGAGGATTAGTCTCATGACTTTCGACTACGGGTATATCTTGCTTTCAAAAAAAAAGAAGTTTTTAATTGAGATTTTCTTCATGGTTTCTCTTACTAACTGTTAGATTATGTTACCATAATCTTGACACGGTAAGGATGGGAGTATTTTACATATTTATATGATGTACACACAAAACAAGGCCAATGAGAGGCAGCCACTTATAGGTTGGGAAGAAGCAGCTTCTTCAGAGAGTGAGTGCTTTTTCTGGCCAGTGAGATTCCATGGCTTCAGTTGGTGCAGTCAATTGCAAATTCTACTTGTGCCTACTTCTATGGCTCTGGAATTTTCTACCTCCTTCTCAAGGTTGGTTCTCTATCCACAACTTTACATCTTCATCCACCCTTTGCGCTTTCTTAATTACATTATTCAATTCCTTCAATCTTTGTTCCTTCAGCTTTTGTTTTCAACATTAATCTCTGGAAAAATGTTTTCTATTCAAGATATATAAGAGGAGTTCTCATTTCTTTCAAGGCTAAATATCAGGCTGAAATCTCTCTTTCTGGTCCTTTTGAATCTCAATTTTTTTATTAGCTAATAATGACATCTGGATTTCTAGCAAGTTGCCACATATGTATGTAGTTTGTGGCAGCAATAATCTACTTCAGAATCTAGTGAAATAGGTAGCCAGTGGTTCTGGTTTCTTCTACTCTCATTTGGAGTTTCACTTCAACAGCATATATACGGCTAGATCATAGACAGATTCTTAATTTGCTAGTTCTTGAACATAATCACTTTAATCTGTTTTGTTGATTATGATCATATTATTCATATATATATGTATGTATTTATGTTTTTGTGTGTACCGGACTTGAACCAGTCCTTTATGGTCATTGTCACGAGATAATTACAATAGGAACCAAGACTGCCGGTATATATGTATCTATTTATGTATGCATGGACTTTTCGATTAAAAAAGACTTTTTGGGCATTGGCCCACCTTGTTTTACTAAATACTATAATTTATTATTCAACATTTTCCCATTTTTGTTTAATCTTTTGTGGAGTATGGCTTGACCTTGACTCTAATTATAACAATTATAAGAAGAATAATACATTTAAATTGAGAATGTAATTAATTAAACTAGTCAAGATGACGGGGCCAGTGTTTTGATGAGCAAAATTTCATTTTTGCAGGTAATAAGCACTGGCATGAAAATAGATACCCTTTTATCAGAAATGCAAGCTCATTCTCATCATCATCAATTTCAACTACCACCAGCAATAATGCCTATGACTACATAATAGTTGGAGGTGGCACAGCAGGGTGTCCTTTGGCTGCAACCCTCTCTCAGAACTTCACTGTTTTGGTGCTTGAAAGAGGGGGTGTTCCTTTCACCAACCCCAATGTTTCATTTCTAGAGAACTTCCACATTACCTTGGCAGACATTTCACCAACTTCAGCTTCTCAATACTTCATTTCAACTGATGGAGTCTACAATTCAAGGGCAAGGGTCTTGGGAGGTGGAAGTTCTATCAATGCTGGCTTCTACACTAGAGCAAACCCAAGGTACATTTTCATTTCTTTCTCAATGATATATATATATATATATATATATATATATATATATATATATATATATATGCAAACTTATTATGGATTCAAATATCCATTTCTTTTACTATTCATTTTTATTTTGACAAAACTTAGACGCAGTTTCTCAAATATTTTTGGTTCTTTTTTAATTAAAATTATAGTCTTATTTCATTAAATTAAGTAACAAAGGTTAGTAATAAAGATCAACGTAGATTATTGAAGTAATATTTCAATTATGATGGAAGAATAACATAAAAAATAGTATCATATATAAAACTGTGTATAAGTTTTGTAATTATTATTATTATTATTATTATTAATATTTTTGGTAGAATACATGGGATATAGTTGAGGTATGTGCGATATGACCTGGCTTTATTAATTGTTTGTCTTTTTTTTGGTTGTTGTCAAACTTTAATAATAAATGCACACCATAAAATACTACATATTTGTTTATTTTAAATTTTTGAATGATCTTAACCCCACATTTTAACATTGACTAGCATAATATTTAATAGTTAAATATTAATTGTATTTTAATATTTCTAAAAGTTTTCCACTTACGGTTATTTTCATCTATTTACTTTATTAAACTGGACCAGCGGGTCACTAGCAATGAATTTGCTGCCGAAGGGTGTTGAAAATAAAGTCCAACTATTACTTGGTTGTCTGGTAAAAAAAACACCTTATTTTCAAGGGAAGAAAATAAAATTGTGGGTCTCTGTTATTTGCTTAAATTTATTTTTAATTTTTAAAAAGTAGTTAATTTTTAATTGTATAATGAAAGTAATTAATGTAATTATCAATTATATGCAACTAGGGTAATTACTAGCAATTATTATACATACTTGAATTAAATTTTTTGAGTATTAATTAACAGAATTTTAAAAAATAAAAGATTAAGGTAATTTCCTGTAATTAATGTATATAATTTATTTTTAGTAAATGTAATTATTAAACATTGCTAAAAATTAATATTTTTATTCATAAAATTACATAATTATATTATTGATGGCCATAAAAATAGAGACAATATTTACATAAAAAACTGAAAATGAGAAATAAATAAAAACTTTCTAATAGGTCCCTGGTACCTAAGTACAATATTAAAAAATAAGTACTTATCTAATGTAGCAAATCATGACACATGTTCACAATAGACAGTGTTAGATGGAGTATTGAACCATGTTCATTGTAACATGCACTATAAGAAAAACCTTCTAAAGACAAATGTTAGCTAAATACATGAAATAAAATAAAATAAAATTAAATATTTCTTGAAAAATAATTAGCATTCAAAAGAGTTGCCTCTAATACATGCACCAACTAACTGTGACAGTCTCACTAAATTTGACTTGGTTGAGCCAAGAATCTAGTAATGACCATACTGCTCAAGATCATTTATCTTTATCTCAAATGTCATGTCTCAACATTTCTATGGAATGCAGGTTTATAAAGAAGGTGGGGTGGGATGCCAAGCTAGTAAATCAGTCATATCCATGGGTTGAGAAGCAAATTGTCCACCGTCCAAAGTTTTCACCTTATCAGAGAGCATTTAGAGACAGTCTTCTCGACTCTGGAGTGTCACCCTTTAATGGCTTCACCTATGATCATCTCTATGGAACAAAGGTTGGTGGAACCATTTTCGACAGATTTGGCCGCCGCCACACGGCTGCTGAACTGCTTGCTTCAGGGAACCGGGACAAACTTACTGTTTTGGTCTATGCCACTGTCCAAAAGATTGTGTTTGATACAAGAGGTACATATAATTACATATATAAAGTCAAAGAGTTATGCTTTAAAGTTTAAGTCGTTGCAAGTAACTTAAGGCAATGCTATTGTTGCAGGAAAGAAACCAAAAGTTTTGGGGGTTATTTTCCAAGATGAACATGGGAAACAGCATGAGGCTATTCTGTCAAATGATAGGCATAGTGAAGTGATAATGTCTAGTGGGGCAATTGGGACTCCTCAATTGCTAATGCTTAGTGGAATTGGGCCAAAAGCAGAACTACAGAAGTTGAACATCCCAGTGGTCCTTGACAACCACTTTGTTGGGAAAGGAATGGTAGACAATCCCATGAACACAATGTTTATTCCTTCTAATAGACCAGTTCACCAGTCACTCATAGAAACTGTTGGTATCACCAAGATGGGTGTGTACATTGAGGCTAGCAGTGGGTTTAGTCAGTCCAATGATAGCATTCACTGCCACCATGGTATCATGTCAGCTGAGGTATGCAACATTTCTTTAAATTTACAAAATATGGGTATCACATTGGAATCCTTAACAATTACATCCTCCATTTTGAAACAAGTGTCATTTTAACATTTCTTTTGTTTCAAGTCATGTGTCAATTTTACAATACCTGAAAAGTATTTATGATCTTTTCCTAACTTTGTCCTTCTCTCTGACCTAATGCTTAATAACTATTCTTCTTTTAAGAGAAAAAATATTAATAACATAAAAAGCGATCATTTAGTCCTATAGCCATCCCTCTTGAATAATATAGGAATTCCTTAAAATTGCAAATCCTTATAACATTAGAGTCCAAATTGCAAATCCTTATAACATTAGAGTCCAAATTCCACATAGCATTTAATATTAAACATGGTATATGATAAGGTCTGCATAGTAGGTTATCAGCTACCTAGCAAGAAATTCAATAACAAGTCAATTTTAATTTTTCACACCAGATTGGACAGCTGTCCACAATTCCTGCTAAGAAAAGATCACCAGAAGCTGTTCAAGAATTTATTAAGAACAAGAAAGAACTACCGGTTGAATTATTCAAGGGAGGTTTTATTTTGTCAAAAGTTGCCAATCCTTGGTCAGTAGGTGAGCTCAGGCTGAACAACACCAATGTGAATGACAACCCTGTCGTTACCTTCAACTACTTCAGTCATCCATATGATCTTCATCGCTGTGTCAAGGGGATCCGCTTGGCCATTAAGGTTGCCCAGTCAAAACACTTCACAAACTACACTTTGTGTGACAAAAAAACCTCAGAGGAACTGCTCAACCTCACTGTCAAGGCTAATGTCAACTTCATACCCAAGCATCCCAATGACACAGTGTCGATAGCGCAGTTCTGCAAAGACACCGTGATCACAATTTGGCACTACCATGGAGGGTGCCATGTGGGGAAGGTAGTCAGCCCTGATTACAAGGTTCTTGGTGTTGACAGACTCCGTGTGGTAGATGGATCAACATTTGATGAATCACCAGGAACAAATCCTCAAGCAACTGTCATGATGATGGGCAGGTATGTACTCTGGATCATGAAACTGAGCAAACAAATGTTTGTACAAAATTTGATTACAAAAGTTATGATACCAACAGCTGCATTTACATGTCAATAATCTATTTATGTTTGTGACAGGTACATGGGGCTGAAGATTTTGAGAGATAGGTTGGGGAAATTGGCTGGTATATAAGGAGGAATGCCTTGGTATATAAGGTCTTGAAAAAAAGTGTGTAAAAGGAAGATAAGAGAAGCACTGTTGCACATCAAGAAAAAAAAGTGTTAGTGGTAGGATTGAAAATGAATGTATTTTGTAGTAATTTCTAGTAAAGGGTGATTTATTAGTAGTCAACAAAGTTATGGCTATTTTGGGACGAAAAAGTCATTGTAATGACTTGTTTTAACCTTTTGTATTTCCAGGCAAAAAAGGAAACGTCATTCTGGATATTTAAAAACTTGGAAGGCAAATTATAGAAACAAACGAAGAGAGGGAAAGAAACAAAATGGTAGTGTCCTATCAACGCAATCTGTGTAAAAAGCAAAAGTTGTTGTTTTCCCTTCCTATTATATATATATATATATATATATATATATATATATATATATATATATATAATAATATCTGCATGTGTCACTTAACTCCTTTCAACAAATTAGTCCGTTTTTAAAGATCACACGTACCACTTGTTACTATAATGCTATTCTCTGTAGTACCAATTGTTCAGACATAGTTACCCAGAAACCAACATGGGCACGTAGTTTATACATTTGACAAAAGTAGTTGTAGTTTGTGACTTTTTACATTATTATCACAATATTTTCTCAAGTGAATCTAACATGCGATTCAGGGAACAATGAATTCGGTATGCAAAACGCAAGATTATGAAAAGCTTAATGGGATCCATGTTCACTGGAGCTACCTCTAGACAAACTTCTCAACTTCTGCCAGAACTGCCTTTTCTTCCCAATAGTTAGAGGTCCTGAACGAGAATACCTCCTGAATGACTCAAATTCCTGACCTGAAGTACTGGGCAACTCTGTTGCTGATAATCTTACCTTTTCTTCACCAGATTGATAGCCAGAAAGAGTTTTTTGATACTCTGAAAATTCCACTCTTTCACCTGAAGCTTCAGAAAACTTTCCTTCCACATCAGTTAGAAACCCCTCTTGAGAACTCTTTGATCTTATAAAGTCTGTTTCCTCAAACTCACTGCATACTAGCTTCATGGCCTGAACAACTTCTCCCATGAAAGGACGTTGGGAGACTTCTGGTTGCACACACATGGATGCAATTGCTGCAACTTTTACCACAGTATCAACAGAAATGTTAGGCTTTACAAATGGGTCTACGATCATCTGCAAACCCTCCTTACTTGAGAGAAGTGGACGAACCCATGTCACGAGATTCTCTTGACCTGGCGGTTGTGACAAATCCACAGGCTTTCTTCCAGTTAGGAGCTCAAGGAGTACAACTCCATAACTATAAACGTCACTCTTGACCAGAAGATGGCCAGTCATTGCATATTCAGGAGCTAAGTAGCTGCAAAAAAACATGTCAATGAGATGAATGCAGTTTTCATCTTAAGGAATTGTTAAGAGCTGAAATGAAACCTTTTACATGCCATCACCTAACCACTTAAGTTTTAGGAAAAGTTGGTTCATGATATATTTTACATTTACCATGAGATGAATTCAGTTTTTTTCTTGAGGAATTGTCAAGAGCTTAAAAGTTTTGCATGCCATCACCTAACCACTCAAGTTTTGGAAAAAGTTGGTTCATGATATAGTTTATGAAATTATGACCAAAAAGTTGTATTTCAACAAAAGATAAGGTGGGCTTGCACATGTTTCATACTTCAGACCCAACGGGATCTTTCATGAGGGGATGTGCTAAGAGCTATAATAAAACTATGTTCCTTCACCTAACAACTTACGTTTTTGGAGAGTTAGTTTATGACAGGAATGCATAGATAAGGTAAAGTACCTATACAATAAAAATTCACAGTAGTCTGCTAAACACCAAAGATCCTGTAATGAAATGATTACATTGAATGATTGAATGCATGTGTAACTATCACATTCATCAAAGCATCAACATGAAATGGCTAGCAAGGATTATTACCCAAATGTTCCCATTACATGTGTGGAGATGTGCTTGTTTCTCTCATCCAGTGCTGTTCTAGCCAATCCAAAATCTGAGACCTTGGGTGTAAAATCGTACTCCAACAAGATGTTGCTGGCCTTGAAGTCTCGATGTATGACACATGGATTTGAATCTTCATGCAGATAGGCCAATCCCCGAGCTGCACCAAGAGCAATCTTCATCCGGGAATTCCAATCCAGTGGATCATTTTCCTTGTCAGCTCCTGGGAAAATAGAAAGTATTCAAAAGTCACTTTCCAAAAAATAAGATGATTTTTTTTTCAAACAAAAATGATGATCTTTTACTTCCAAAATTATTGATGAAATTCTTGAACTGAGCTTTTGTTTACCATGTAAGTGAGATTCCACACTTCCATTAGGGACAAGCTCATAAACTAAGCAGCGAGTCTGTTTCTCTATGCATATACCTAGTAATTTAACTAAATTTCTATGATGTAGACGGCTAAGCATCTCAACTTCTGCCAAGAATTCACGGCCACCTCGCTGATCATCTCTTTTGAGAATCTTCACGGCTACATCCCTCCCATCATTTAGAATACCTTTGTAAACAAGCCCAAAGCCACCTTCTCCTAATATTCTTGAAGAATCAAAGTTATTTGTTGCTTTCTCCAAGTCATTCAAAGTAAAAATCTTAGCAGACCCTGTATATGTTATTGTTCCAGAATTGAAGGACTGTGATCCAGAGCCTAGCCTGATCCCTTGATTTAATGACCTAGCAGCCCCTGCTAAGAGTAAATTTAGTTATATTTAATGTGAATTCCACATACAACCAAATATGGAAAAAACAAATTGATCAATAAATAGTGACGAAGTTTTGAAGCAATATATCAACAAAAGTCACAAATAGAAGAAACCAAGACTTAATTAGCATTATAACCCAAAGTTTATCATTTTCCAACTTTTGAATTGGAAAAAGCTCATTTGATATGAAATTATTTAGAAGTCCTATCAGAAGTGGTAATTTACAAATCATGACATATTTCACGTAAATGACTTAAATTTTTAGACTAATATGATCATTCAAACGAAGTTTTATAAAACAATTCATCTATAAATGGAATCAATTCTTTCATTTGAAAGAGTCCAAATACCGGATAAAAGTATTTTAATCAGGGGAAATTTGCATGCTATAAAATTGTTTAACAAAAGAACAGTTTCATGAAATTAATCATTATAGAAAAGAACTTTCTTTGTACAGTCTCTAAACTGCCAACGAAATTTTGACAGTGTCATTAATTGCACTTACTTGATTGTTTAGAAGAGGATGAAATAAAACCATCTGGAACTGGTTCATGTTCATGAACATAGGTGCGGCATTTCAGCAGACAAAGCCAAGCAAGACCAATGAATACAACAAAAGCAGTAACTGATGACAGCACAATTATAACAATCATTCTTCCATTATTCCCTTCTTTTTTCTTCTTTGGGACATCCACTCCTAAAGGTTTCATCATCGTTCCATTGTTGTCATGTCCTGGATTTGGCCCATCATCAATACCAGAAGCATCTTGTGGAGTTGAAGGTGGAGATGGAGGAAGACCTGCAATTGTTATAAAAAAGTATGAGTGTAGAGGGAGATATCTACTAATAAAACCAAACATACCATAGAAATACACTTTATAAAATAAAAATTCCTAACAATGTCATAATCGATGTATAACCTGGATAATGAACATAGAGTACTTCATAAGCACCAAAGACTGAAGCATCTATCAGAATCTCCCTGTGCCAGAATTTCTTATATATTAAAAATGCGGTGGTATCATCAAATTTTACTCCTTTGGGTACTAAGTCTATGAGAACAGTGGTTTTCTCTAGTTGCTGATTAGCTGCATCAGCTCCCACAATGCGAACCTGGGAATGGTTCAGTAGAACACTTGCTGCAATTTCCTTGGCTAGCTCCGAGACCAAAGGAAAAACCTTGTATATTGCAATGTTGATATGGAGTTTAACCTGAAGCGGCCATACACAACCACAAGGTGACCCAGGAGGTGTATATGTCAAGGGCTCTGAGCAAGTCATCGACAAGCAATCTACATGCAGAATGAACATCAGATAGTTTTCTTGAGTTGATTGAAAAGGAAAAACTAGTGTAATTTTGACAATACTCTAAGCTAATACAATCACTGGATTAATATTAGGTTACCCTTATTAGGAGGTGGAGGTGGCAGAACCAATGTATATGCTGGTGGTGGAGTCTTTTTCTTCTTCAATGATGAACCTAGAGGAGAAATTCTAGGTGAAGGAGAGGGTACTGGTCCAAAAAGGATATAATAATTAGGAAGGTGCTAATCAACAATCAGGTAAATAAAATAAGAATGTGAGTAAAAGCAACAACAACAAAAAAGATCCTATACCATCAAGGTGACCTGGCAGAATTGCTGGTGATGGTGCAGGGGCATGAACATCCCTACTTTTTGGTGAAGAGAAAGGAGGTTGCCATTTGAAGCCTGAAGGGCCTATTCAATAGAAGTTTACAGAAGAATGAAATTATTTTAACATTTTAATGTCAATAAATGCAAAAATTTGAGTGAAAAAAATTATTTACGATCTTTCAATCAGAGAATCAAACCTTGATGACTATATGAAGGAGCCTGGACTGGGTAGGTTGGCGCTGGAGTTGGATTGTGGGACTTTCTTTTGGAATCGTGATGCTTATGATGTGATATAGGAGAATCCACAGAGCCATGTGTCCATATAATTGTAGGAGCTTTGTGAATTGACTTGGAAGGTGAAAGTGCAATACTTGCAGGTACACCAGAAGATGACTCGGATGGTGAGTGTGCAATACTTGAATGACCTTCAGAAGATGACTTTGATGGTGGGATTGCAATACTAAAATGTTTTCTGTCACTGGAATGTTGCAGCTTGGTGGCTACAAATGGAAAGATAAATATTAATTTAGGATAATTGTGAGCATGAGCTTTCCTATAGAGGAGGCTATCAACTATAAAATAAGTTAATATAAAATTTCCTAGCAGGATGTAATTGTATAGCTTTGGGGAGGTGGGAGCCAAAGCGGAAATAAACTTGGTGAGGAGATGGCTTGTGCTTCTTGTTCAAAAAGATCCATAGAATCTATTTCATTAATTGTCTATACCTTTTTCATGATCTTCGAACTGTTGAGGGTATATCTAGTTCCTTAGAAAGCTAAATTCCTCAGAGTAACTGCTTTGTTTAATTAACCGGAACTTTCCATATCCTCATGGATTTTATACTACAGCCATGGCCTGTTGGGATTTCATGTATCAACCTTATTACAGAGTAACCAGGAGAAATTTTTAATATAATAACGCACAAAACAGAGATTTGTAAGTTGATATTATCACTGAGTTGTCCAGTCTATGCCTCGTGTTGCACTCCATGTCCGCAGGCATTCAAAATCAAAGCAGTAAGAACATCTGTTTTATATTGGTATTTTGTTCTAATCATACTATTTATCTAATACATGAAATTCACATTAGTATTTGGATTAGCCTAAAGAAATACAAGATATATCAATGAGATGACTAGAAAAAAAAATTGATGTAGAAGTAAATTGTTCACGAGATCTTGTTCGTGCAGCAAGTAATGGCAACCAATGCCATACAATACTCGCAGGGTGACTATTACATATCCATGCCTAGCTAAAATGTTCATAGCAATAGCAAAAACAAATTTCATTTCTTATTTTTCTGTATATTACTTGCACTGATTATTAAGTTGATAAATTATTGACACCGTCCCCACCAAAAGTGAGCAACCTGGCGCTTGTACAATCCAAAGCTTGCTAGTCACCTAGTGGTTGCACACTCACTATCAAATACACTAACCAAAAACAATGGCCTGAGCCTAAAATGTTAAATGTTAAATACTGAAATATAAGACTATTACCACAATGTTTCTTCTTCTTCTAAGAACCCTGTTCTAATTAGGTATATGATATTAGTCAGCAGAGATCGAACCAATTAGCTATACTGATCCAGGTCCCATGTGAAAAATTCACTTCAAATGTTATTTCTTTTACGTAATTTGAAAACTTTTAATAAAGTCATGATGATTGTCCAAAGCTATTGCATTGCTTTATTATACCAAACTGAACAAAATATAAGGATGGTATTGGATAGTAGTAAAATTAGAGGTTTGATCATCATTTCAACAGTAAAAACATTTTCCAATGTGGGTAATGAACTGTGAATGTAAACTAAAGCGAATCTAGCATACGGGTTAATTAGTTACAAGTAAGCCAATTTTGATACACATGAACTGCCTAGTTATGAACTTTAAGGAGAGAATCATCAAAGAAACCCAATTCAGCAAGGATTACAGACATCCAAATACATAACATATGTCAACTACAACAAATTTTAACCACATATATAACCATACAACACTCAAACAGTATCCAACATTCAAAAACCAACTTAGAACACCTGAATTATGCTCATACCTGCATATTCATGGACCTGCTGAGTGCTGACAACTAAATGCAGCTCAATTAGCAAGAAAATAAGCGGTAGTCCCATTTTCTCCTGAAGAAAAACTAGATCAACAACTCTGAAGATCTCTCAGCTTTCTGTCACCAACAACACCCCATCATGGAGAGTAAAATTGAAGAGAATTCGGTGGAAGCAGCAGCACATGTTGAAGCAAAACTTGCTTGTCACATCCAAGGACAAGCACAACAAAGTCTGCAATTAAAGCATACCCTCAATAATGTCAACCAAAGCATTAAAAACAGCCTGGTAATGGCACAAGAATGATCTTGGTGGAAGACACTAGTGTTTCCACCTTTTTTTTTTCTATATTTTTCAGAACTAAATCTTTAAGGCTTGAGTTGTGATGCAAGTGTAACTGTTTTCATTGTTGTTCAGAAAAAAATCTAACAGCAGATGAAACCAAAAAGCACAACCCCACTACACTTTAAGCAGGAAAAGCACAGTGACTCTTCCGTAAGAGCTTGTGGGGTTGGACAGATTGAGAGAGAGAGAGTCATAAATATTGGCTGTAAAGTAAAAGACTGATTGAACTTAATTACTGATATTTTATACCTTAATGCTTGACCTTCTTTTCAGTTTATCCAGAGCAATGATTCACCTACCCCAATACACCATGATGGGATTTTGGGATTAGATATCTTATTACTTTTATATATACAGTGTAATGACTTCGAGAATATTTTGGAAAACAAATTAGAAATTGAATTAGTAAGACTTTTGGAATTGTTTCGATCTTATTTATAGGAGTAAATATTTCTAAAGTTACAAGATTAACTTTTGAGGCGTATAAATTATTAAAGTGAATTTTGTCTTTTTTAATAAAATATTTTTCATATGTATTATTAGTGAATCAAATTCATGTTAAAATACTAAAAAAAATCTCATCATCAATCAACTATATTAGACCTTCTTGATTTTGGTCTTATTTGATTATTCATAATTGAGAATAATTAAACCAAATAAAATTAAACTTAGATACAAGGTTCAACTAGCGAATATTAGGTTGAAGGTTGGTTGGTTAACAGTAAATTATAATCGCTATACCTTTTTTCTTCTCTATGTTATCTTAACTTTAAAGTAATATTGAAACTCAAAATTACTACTCGAATTTGATCCTAACTATTTTATCTTTCTCTTTCTATGTTAGTTTTATTATATTTATTACTTAAGTTAAAGGTGTTGATATTATAACATTAATTACTTATTTTTACTTATATTTCTTATATATTAATGGTAACCTACAAAATAAAATCTAAAAATAAATTAATAATGATGTAAGATTAATTTTATAAAATTATTATTTTATTTTATCTATTTTCTTCTTCTTGTTCTATGTGAAAAATAATGATTATTATTTTGAGCAAGTAAATATAATTCTCGCAGAAAACATGTATTCTAATTTTTAATATATATTTTCTCTTATCTTTTAGAAATTCAATTCTTTGTAACTTTGATTAAGCTTTAATTAAAATCTGAAATAGCTGGAAAGCTTCTTGATGGAATGGTCGTTTATGATCAGTTTTATTTATGAACAAAACGAAGTAAGAATCCACATGTAGAGAAATTACACTGTTCACATAATTAAATTTTTGCAATGTAAACTTTTGTTGATTTGGTTTCATTAGCACATAATTCATGTAACTTTTTTTATACATACTGATACATCATGTAAAATAAACGAAATAAATAAGAGGCTTGAATATACGTAATACACATTAATCTCAAAGAATATAAGCGTAATTATCTCTAACTATGATGCAGATAATATGATTAGTTAACTTTAAACCCGTCTCAATTATAATCTTATATGTAATTGACATAATGAAGACACATTAATTTATATGTATTGATGAGTCAACAACATATTGTTGGACATTATTAAATGATGGTGACAAATTAAGGATGAACAGGATTTATTTAACTACAAATCAAATTGAGGTATGTCAATGTCACGATTCTTTTAAAACTATTGGTGATTTTGCTCATTTTTTTTTTTTTTTTATGTGGACTTCCTTTTACATATTAATTGTAGGACCGGCAAGTTTGTTTTGTTTTTTTTAAACATATTTCTCTTTGAACTTTGAAGTGTTTTTTTTTTTTATTTCTTTATCATTTATTTTTCTTAGACAATATGAGTAAGATATAGATTTCTTGTTGTGTGGTAAGCACGAGGATAAAGATTGATTCTCGATAATTTAGCTAATTAAGTACAATGTTAGTGGTGTCAACAGTGATATACTGTATATATCTTTAATAACGGCACTTAAAAAGACTTTTATGTTAAAGTTAGTGTGTGAGAGAAGTGGTAGAATGAGTGATTCAAGGTATATCTATTGAAAGCAGTAGTTTATATAGAAGCTTCTTGACTTGAAGAGTCATTAAGGTTTTTGATTGTCATGTGACTAAGTATCTTTAAGTGTTAAATTTTTTAATTTCTTGACGAATTGATCTTTGTCCGGTGTAATCGGATTGAGTCATAAGCGATTAAGTGTTTTATATTTGCCTTGTAATCGAGGCATGGATTGTTAAAATTGATATTGTTCGAGAGAATCACTGTTCGTCTTAAAAAATTTTAGAAGTGATTTTCAAGTTGATATTGCTTGAACTTAAAGGCATGATAAACTTTTTTTTTTCTTTCTTTCTTGAGTCTAGTGTTTCATAATTATCCATTGATACTGGACATATTTACCTTATATTAATAGGAATTTTGTTTAGAAAAAGATTTGATACTTAGGTACCGCATAACTCTGGAACATGGTCCCAAACTAGTTTAACAATTACTCATCATAATCAATTTGTCACCTTCTGTGTTAACCGAATAACCTCACATATTAACAAAAGGAACCGAGAAAGAAAGAAGGTAGTTAGGCAAAATTGGGTGATGGAGATACACATGATGATCCATTTGATGAAGTGTCCCCACCACAGACACAACTTTGAGACTTGGTTAAATGTTTTAGAATGCAGTGTCGGACTCTACCTTTTGCTTTATGACTCTTCATAACATAATAACATAACCATGAGAACAACGTGTGACCCGACGCATGCACGACCACTGGGTAACCACACAAAAATACACAAATGTTCACACAACTGTCGGTGATTTTGCTCATGATTCATTTTTTCCTACTAAGTTTGAAAAAGACAAAGCCTCGTTGTTGGGTTAAATTATTGACACTGATGCGGTTGATGAATCCAAATAATGCACTTCGTATAAGTGCATTGTCGTACAAATTGAAAATAACTTTCCACACCCATCTTTTTCCGAACAGTTTATAGATATTTCTCTTATATTTATTTTTGTTTAAATATACCACACGAAACTAAGTCAAAAACAAATTATTTGAAGTCTATAATGTTTTTATCCAGCACAGTATTTTTTTTTTTATCCGTCGGAAATAAAATCAAGTACAGTATAGGAATACTTAAACGATCGAACGTTAACTATTTTGTTTAGTAATGGTCTTAAAGAATTACTTTAGTTCAATACAATATCAAAATGGTTAAAGGAAGAAAGTTTATTTATTTTTCTCAAATTCTTTCCTACGGTTTGTTTCCCTCGGGTATAATAATTTATTTTTTAAACGTTACTTGAGTCAATAATTTTAATTTGGATGCTAACGATAAAGTCATGTGCATTGCAATTTGCGAGGATGAGCTATCATATCAGCCCATGGTATAGCTGAGCATGAGCTTCTGATGACTAACCTGGCCCGCGTAGCAATTTGGGCTTGAACCCACTAACGGGTCCAGAACAAGCCCTCAAATGTTCCTTTGTGCTTCTGTTTAGTTAAATAGCACTTTTTTTTTTTTAAGAAAAAAGAGGAGCTCCTCAAGGCTAAATTGCTTGATGTTGCATTCTCAAAGCACTCCTCGAAATTGCATTACCAAACATAAAAAAGATAAAAAATACATAAGTATGATAAAATTTATAATGTAATAAAAAAATGAAAAATATTAATAGAGTGTATAAAATTATAAGTGGTTCATGTATTCCTATTCTTTAGTTTATGCTAACTTTTCATGTAGGAATAAAATAAATAAATATATTTTTTAATATTATAAAATAAATAATTTCATGTACAATCTTATTTTATTTTAAAAGTGTGATAAATATAGAAAACAACTCATATATTATTTTTCATTTAACACATTTATTAAATGTTACTTATAACATTAGGGTGTGCTGATGATATTAAAAGTTGTCTAGTTAAGGGTATTTTGTCATCTAATTCCCTTTTTCAAGGGCATTTTTGTCTTTTATTATTAAAGTTAATATACGATTTCATAGGCTTTTTCCCCCTACATTAATCATATTCTTTTAGTTTTTCTGATTAAAACAAAAAAAAAATCTCATCAGTTCGTTTAGTAATCATCTACACATGCACGCATTTATATTACATAACATAAAACTTTGCTATCTTAGTGATTTTTTAAAAAAAAATAAATTCAGGATTTCCCTCATTTGCGAATCAGTGACTAATTCATGAAGTTTGACATTCATTTAAGGAACCCATTTTTTTAAGGATATATTTTTTCATATATACAAACTTGAGGATCAAATCTTTAATCACATATTTATGGAACAAAGTTATTGTTAACTATATTAGAGCATGTTTGTGTTTTATTGAGTTAATATTTTTATAAATCTACTTTTAATTTTAATAATATTTAATTTTTAATATAATAAATTAAATACAATTTATATATTAAAACATTATAAAATGATGTGTCCAAATAAATTAAAATTAGTTGAGTTTAATTTCTATACACACTATCATAATTATTATGACTTTTAAGATAATTATTGTAAAAATGACATAGAAAATTTTCTTCTTTCACTTATAAAAATAACTTATATACATAAGTTCTTGCACTAATAAATTAAGTTGTTTACCAAAACAGATCTTTCGTTCCAAACTTTTTCCTTCCTTTTATATTTGCCTAATATAGAAATATCATTGCTGATCTTTCTTCCACAAGCCTAATTACAAACACATCTCGTACGAAAGAGATATATATTACTAGAAGAATTAGACTATCCGACGTGAATGATTAATTAAACGAAAGATTATGAATTTTATACATCTCATTAATTGTCCACATTTGATATGTTAACCGTTTTTTTTTAATTTATTTTGCAACATATATATGATGTGTTAACTGATAACTAATCTGTGTTTTAGATATGAAATTTTTAATTCAAGCACCATATGCAATAATGATAAAAAAAAAAAAATCAAGGATTTAGCCATTTAGGGAAAGCTTTTCTAGAGGTAATTCTAGGAGAAGAAAAAAAAGAGTAATTTCTTCAAATATTAAAATGAATTTTCCATTAATTAGTTAAATTATAGATGTTCTCTCATCTTTTAAACAAGTTACATGAGAAATTTTTTACAAATTAACTAATAAAAATTTCATTTTAACTTATAAAAAAATTTATCTCATTTTTTTTAGAAGTATTTTTAAAAAAGACTTAATCAAACAAGCCAGTCACTCTTAAATGATTAAGTAGGATATATATATATATATATATATATATATATATATATATATATATATGTTGTTATAAACCTTCGGTTATGAAAATTATACGAAACGTCGTTTCATAATGTAAGATTATAACTAAAATATAAATTTAGCTATTTAATTAATACTATTGCTCAGTACAAGATTGTTATAGTTCAAAACATTTTCATCACCAAAATAGCTAGTGTTGTGTTGTGAATTGGGATGTAGCAGCAGCTTTATGTGTTTCATAAGGGGTTTAATTAATAAAATGCTTAATTAAATTGTGAGAAGAGGTCACGTACATGCATGGGAAAGAGGTCAATTATTAATTAAATTATTTATCCAGAAATAATTTTTAAAAAATCAGCAACTTATATATAGCAGTTTAATTAGTTGAGGATGAATATATAGGTAGAAAACTAAAATAAACAATGGAAGGTATGAAGTCAATTTCAACGAGAAAAAAAAGAAATAAAATATCAATAAGAAGGTAATGAATCGATTTGCCATTAGCTGGTTCGTTACTTCTTACTTGACTTTCCTTGTGTTAATGGTTAATCAATCAATATGATTCTGAGAAAGTAGTGGTTGCAACTTAATTTATTTTCAATGGGACTGCTTACCCTTGTGGGATCTTATTTGTCTTTTTTTTTTTCTCTTTCTTTCTAGATATCTGATAAATGATTTGGTAAGACACGCTAAGTATCATGCATAGATCACTGTTCTAATGAGGAACTTAAAGTCTGATAAATTTTTTGCATTTGAGACATTCTACAATTAGAATTGGAGAATTCCAGAGATGTCATCGGCAACTGCTTTATAATGAATTAATGGCTTAATATAGTTTCAGAGAGTTCAAATAAATATAGCAGATAATAATTAACAAAAATATGGTGGCGCTTAACATCACATTTATGTGTTAACTACTGGCCGGGGAAGAGGACAGGTTCACTCTCATGCAGGGCTAGGCGCGTTGCTTTGAAGTATGAATTAATCCTTCATTACATTTAATTTCTTTATTAATATAAAATCAGCTACAGTACTGAGATACTACTACTACTAGGTAGGTAGTATGCATCTGTACATGTCTATGAAATGCCGTCTGATTAATTAGTAATAAGCACCTATCATCAATGTCATGATTGGATAATAATATACTACCAATATTATATATATATATATATATATTATTTTTATTATTTAATTAGAATTAATCTAACTTTATAGATAATTATATATGCATGCATGTATGCATTTATGCTGAGAGAGAAGAACTATTTCTGAGAAAGTAATTGGTAATTTTATTTGAATGATCAATTAAAGAAAAATGCACATAAATTTTTTAATTGGTCATGTTGATTATTGATTAACTTATTATAATATTGATCATTCATATATAATTATATAATCGTAATTTATAGTTATTATTTCTTACCAAAGTTATATGTTCTCACTTACAGGAGTTTTTTTTTTTTCATGTATTGGATATCAAGTAATTAAGAACTCTCTATCATAAGAAAGGTGAATTTTAAATCTAAAACATACTTCTTTTTATCAGTATATATAACATACATTTTCTACCCTATTTTTTTTTTTTTTGATAATTTCTATTTCATTGATTTTCTCTTCATTCCTAATCCAAAGAAAATACTAAAAGGGATGTACAAATTAAAATTAAGGAGAATGCAAGCAGTGAGAGAGAGTGAGTGAAAGCATATATTGTGTTGGAATGTTAGCATCTGTTGTTTCCTTGCTACCCCACTGCATGCATCCTTCTTTCTCCGATCACCAAAACCTGAGTATCTATAACTCCATCTTTTAACTTTAATCCACACATAAATTAACTCATCCCACAATTCTCCTAAACTTCTCCATTCTCCTTCCATTATTCAATACACACATTCTTCAAAAACAAAACCCACCATGACTGATAGGGTTCACCCTTCGGCCAAAACCATCGCCAACGCCGGCCCTAAGCCCACATTCCCCTCCACGAAATCGCAGCTTTCTGGCGCCAACCGCCCCCAACCACCGCACCACCGCCGCCGCCGTAGTCGCGGATGTGCCTCCACCCTCTGCTGCTGGCTCCTCCTGATCCTCCTCTTCCTCCTCCTCCTCGTCGGTGCCGCCGGCACCGTCCTCTACTTTTTCTACCGTCCCCAACGCCCCACATTCTCCGTCACCTCCCTAAAACTCTCCTCCTTCAATCTCACCACTCCCTCCACCATCAACGCCAAGTTTGACCTCACTCTCTCAACAACTAACCCTAACGACAAAATCATCTTCTCCTACGACCCTACCTCCGTATCCCTCCTCTATGGCGACACCGCCGTCGCTAGCACCACCATCCCCTCCTTCCTCCACCGCCAGAGGAACACCACCGTGCTCGAGGCTTATGTTACTAGCACTGAGGAAGTGGTGGATACTGACGCCGCGGTGGAGCTGAAGAGGAGCATGAAGAGCAAGAGCCAGGTGGCGCTGAAGGTGAAGCTGGAGACCAAGGTGGAGGCCCAGATGAGCGTGTTCCAGACGCCGCAAGTCGGGATCACCGTTTTGTGCGACGGCGTCGCCGTATCTCTTCCCGACGGTGAGAAACCGGCGACGGCGTCCGCTGAGAATACGGAGTGCCAAGTGGATGCGAGGTTCAAGGTCTGGAAATGGACCGTTGGATGATCAGAAGGTTTTAGACATGCACACGTTTGATATTATATATGTTGTGGTTCTTGTGTTTCTTTTTTTTTTTTTACATTTTTTTTCATTCTTATTTGGCATATTTTCTGAAATTTGTTTACAATTAATTACATACTTGTAATTTGTAAATGTTACTTCGCGGCAAGGAGCATGAATCAGATTCAAGCTTTAGCGGTACACAAGCGGTGAATTGTGTCACACACACACACATATATATATATGTAAGAGCTATGTATTATATATTTTATATTTATTTTATTTTAATATCATGGGCATGCAAATAAATGAAGTTCATATAGTGTACACGGACCCTTTTAGTCTTATTCTTTTCTTTTCCCTACAAATGATGTAGAATTGTACTCGTAATACCATTTTTAATTTTTTTTATGTGGATATAGATTACAATCATGGTTGGAGTCTGGAGCCATTTGTCCTTTTATTAAGCACATCATTATGGATCTATATGCCTCTACCAGTTTTCCTTGCAAAATAATTTGTATTAGTCCTCTTAGACGCATGTTGTCCAACACATGGCAACAACTTTATCTATATAGCAGAAGTAAATTAATTGCATAAATTAAAGTTCAGTTAAACATGGGCAAGTAAATATACACAATTTAATAGTATGTTAGGAGAACAACCTGATATATATGCTAATTTGACATCAACAAAATATAGCTACAACCTTTTATATATATATATATATATATATATATATATATATAGTGATAGAACAGAGAGAATATACAAAACTACAACTATAGACTAGTATATACTACCATTTGAGGATGCAGCGGCAAGTAAATGCTGCCCCTTTTCCTTTCATATTATCAATAGAAACTTATTAAGTTTTAATTCCCTTGATCGTGCCTTCATAAGGCTTATAATATGCCTAAAAACGATATTTTACTCTTAAAATAATCAATAGTATTATTAAAATTGTCCATTATTATTCAACTAATGCTACCAATTTTTTTCCCACTTACCAATTCTTGCCTTCTCTCTCTTTTGCATTCTACAATAAAGAGACTGTTCTAGTCGAGCCGAAAACGAACCAAGGACAAAGAACCAAAAAAAAAAATCTTAAAGAACCAAAAACAAAGTGACTAAGATCAACAAAACGTACTTAATGCTTGATCATACTACCATATCCATACTCGATCGGCCTATGCCTCTGCATCCTATTGCTTACACGTCTTCAGATTGCAAGAGTGCTATAATCAGGGCACCAGAATTTCATAATGTTACACGAGGTCTCCACCAAATCCAACATGCAAGATTTCTTCAAGACGATAACTGTTCATAAACTACAATATTTTATTAGCTTATGTTGCTGTAACAGAATGCAACAGCAACAAAAAATGTAAATTAAATTAAGTACCCTTCCTTATGAGTATAATGATTGTTAGGAAGATTATATGTATCTTCTGCTTTCAAGTTTGAAGTTTCTTTTTGCTCATTAGACTCAACATTGGCTTCTACTTAATGAATTTCCCTGCTGCTCTCGAATTTACATCCTCCTTCTTCGAAGGAACAAATCCATCGAAAGCCTCACTCTTTTATGTTCACTGCGTCCTGGTTATATTGGGTTTGAGTGAAGAATTTAAATGTAAGCTTTGGATCACCACTTTTAATGGTTCTCCTCTCTTTAATTACTTCCATTATCTTCTTGCAAATTCGTCCATCATACCATATAAATACATGATCTGTCATATATTCAAATGGAAGTGGATGAATAAGCATGGCATTTTTATCTAAAACGAAACTTGTTATACTGATCCTTTCATTCTGGCTAGTTTCCTAAAAGCATTCACATCCTATACTTCCATAGCATCCAATGTAACATAATTTGACTTGAGAAACAACCAAGTAGAAAATGAAACCCAACAGATTAGGGGGAATTTCAACAGTGACCAAAGATTGTGTGAAGTGCCAATGGAACCACTCTCGAACTTTGCCACTTCTAGTTGGTAAAGAGTAGCAAAGCTTTGCTGATTGATACATATAATTATCCACGAATGCATCTTCTAATACTTCTGATTGTGGTGGTTCACCCAAAATTGCATCAAATGAATGTTCATCCAATTTTATGCAGTTAGCAAGCAGAAAAGTGTAGTAGAGTGATTCCGATGGTTCAATCGTTGAACTTAACACTGTCTGAAGAGATTGGTAGTTCCAGACGAGGAAGCACTGAATGGATTGTGGAAGTGCAGGTATACGTCGAAGCATTGTGCATTCACCAACACAAAGACGATGGAGTCTGGGAAGATACTTCATGCTTTCGGGTAAGCTTATGATGTTGCCATGAAAGAAGAAGAATAGCAATGACGATAACAGGGAGATGCTATCTGGGATTTCGTCCAAGATTTGACAATTGTAAAAAGTTACACCTGTTACTGATTGGAAGCCAGAACTAGACGGTACCATATGTAAGGTGAAGAAAGTGTCACGGTCATGTTTCCTTGGTTCAGAGAGTACAATTTCTTTGGAAAATTTTTCAGGAAGATCCACAATACCATAATTATTTGAAGAGGCAAAGGTTTGTAGATCTTTTATATGCAAAATTGATGGGGGCAGTTCATTCAAACCTGATCCTTCTAAATACAAATGTCGGAGAGATTCTGACCAAGTATTGCTGCTAAGGCTCTTATTTTGACGTGCATCCACTCGCATTTAAAATTTCTAGCTTCGGGAGGGACAAAATTGATGGATCAACATGAGACAAGCTTTCACAGTGGCTTATCGATATTTGTTTAAGATTTGGGGCAAGAGACAAATTTGGACACTCTATTAGGTTTATGCAGCCAGAAAGGTCAATTTTCTTTAAATTTGGCAAATTCTGCAACAACAAATAAAAGATAAGACAAATTAGTACATTTTCTAGAAATTTCAATTTTTCATTATTCAAATAGACTTCAATTTCTATCAAAAGCAAATCCTTAACATAAATACTTAATCGATATGTGAACCATGCATATACCTGTACTCCATGCCAAAGTTTTTGCACATTGCTGTATCGCATGGAAAGCTCAACATGCTTCTCAGGGAAAAAAGTTGATGGTAGAGATTTTAGTGGACATCCATTCCACCCAAAATATCGTAAATTTTTAGGTAAGAATTCAAGGCCCTTTGGAAGGTATACTGAATTTATTCTTTTAAAGTATCCATTCAGGGATTGGAAAGCAAGTAATCTCAAGTTTGGCATCTTTCTGAATGATTCGGAGCTTAGATTTATATCTTGAATATGAGACATTTCTAACCATATTCCTTCAATTGCACCAGTTCCCTGATAAATAAAAATTACAATTAGTGTTAGTTCTTTAGTAATAATTTGCATTTTTTTAGAGACACATGTTTAGGAAGGCAAGTCAATGCGTCATTCACTTACTGTATTGGTTGCCAATACATCATTGACTTCTTCAGGATCCCACAATCTACTGCGTTGCCAAGGATTGTTAATAGATTCTTCACGAACAACTCCTCTACCCATTTCTTGTATCAAATCGTGCATATCTATGCAACTATCTGAAGCAGTAGTAGTGATAAGAGCTTTGTCTAGTAGACTTGTTATCCATATGGTTGCAGAAAAACCACAGGCATTCAGTACTTTTGTTATATGGTCTCTTTTTTGACCTTTAAAAAAAACAAGCTATGTCTAGAAAATGTTTTTCTCTTCATCTTCTAAGCCATCATAACTAAATCTCAACACTGCTTGAATTTCCTTAATAGGATTTTTCTTTAGTTTACTTAGTACACTATCCCATTCATTTACACATCTGGAACGAAGAAATGATGCCAAAACTTTCAAATCTAAGGGATTCCTTTGGCATAAACTATTGCTCTTTTTGATAACGCCTCATATTCCTTTGTAGGATAGGTTTTGAGGAAGGCATTAAAGCTGAAAAGTTTAAGGGAGTTTTGATAGTTCATTTCCTTCACTTCATGAATTATCTGAACATCTCCAGTTATAATTAAGGACATGCATGCTTATCTCTGGTTGTCACAATGACTCTGCTACCAGCTCCAAGCCAGTCGCCATCCACTCCGACCAGATTCTCAAAAAGTTGTGAAGTATTCACATAATCTAGTACAATGAAAACTTTCTTATTATGCCCGAGTCTTTTTGTAACATTTGAGGGTGTCAATGTAAGAGTGTCAATATGAAGGTCTTCATTTAGCACTTAGAAAGAAGTTTGTTGCGTACGTAATTTAGTCCATGCCTTCTTGATTCCCCTGCCACGTTTTCTAAGAAGCAAGTGTCTTCATACTAAGAAGAAACCTTATGAAAAATAGCAGCAGCAACAGTTGTTTTACCAATACCTCCCATGCCCCCAAATTCGAATAACTCGAACTTCCTTTGAATCAATTTCAGTAATGATTCAAGGTTTGTATAGTTTTCATCAGATATGAAACGACCTCTGAAGTCATATGGTACTTTTGATTTAGTTTTTGCAAAACAACTTTAATAATATCTTCAATCAAGTCAGTCTCAGTCCTATACAAAGATTAAATAAAAGAATATAATTACGTATAGTAAGTTAATAAATAAAAGTAAACTTTAAATGAAAATAAATCAATATTAAGAATAAGAATTTCATTTAAGAACAATTACCCTTTCATTCACGACTAGATTCCACTGGAAGAAATAACAAATAGACAAAATAGAATTTCCTCCATAATCAAAGTAAATGCTTGATTGTATTTTTGGTACTCTTTGCAATTGTACAATTTTATTCCACGAGTTTCAATTGTATCAATTGGGTCCATTATTGTGTGATTTTAGTCTTACAAGTTCTAAGTATGCCTATTGAGTTTTACATGTATTGCAATCATATGGTTAGACACATAATCAATTAATGTATTCCAACTAACCGAAAGACTAAAATATTGCACAATTTTGATACATAGTAGGTCTAATTGGCACAACTGAAATGTGTAGGACATGTACAACATTTAGAAGACCGAATTGATACAATTGAAAATTAAAGAACTAAAATTGCATAATTGCGATATCTAATTAAAAAATTAAAAATACAATTAAACCTTTAGTAAAAGAACACATGATATCAACATATAATATAATATAGACTAGAATGACAATATAACGGGATATTACCCTCTAAAAATTTAATAATTGTCGTGAAATATCACATTTGTATTTTAATTTGAATTGAGTTTTCAATTTGAACCCAAATCTATGAACGGTTTATAATAATATTCTTTTTATTTAGCCTATTAAATAAGGGATTTAAACGTCAGTCCCATATATAAGTCCCATATATAAGGAGGTTAGGTATGGGTTTAAGTCAGTCCTATTTTTTGTGCCAATTTGTTTGCTAATGAATTTTTTGTACTTTCACGTGAATATTTAAAGTTTCTATTTGTGATGTTAAGTAAATTATCTTCATGTGAAGTTAGGATGTATAAGACGATTGTCGAAATGACAAAATTTAAGTTTGAAAATGTCATCTTATTTCACTTGTAATTAACGTTGTAATGTTTTTCTTAAAGTGAAACATTTTTTTTTGAAAATTTTCATATCCACATTAATTAAAATGTTTTTTTAGATAGCACATTAAAATGTTTGAAATACATTTTTATAAGCACCTTGCATATATTTTATATTCAAATAAATGATATTTAAAATATTAAGTTATATAATAATAATATTTCTACATCTCTTATTCTTTTTTATATATTAATTTTTAATATTTTCTAAGTTTAGAGTTTTGGAATAACTTTGAGAGGGAGAAAAACTAAAACATACGAGACCACACCTGTATGTGTGAGAATGGAAGCCAGATAAATTAGGTGCTGCACAGAAGCGTGCTTCCACTTTTGATTTGCGGCGCGGTAACTTCCAGTCTGTTTGCGTATCTGAGATGGGTCTATTTTGTAGAACACTGGAATTACATCAACCTCTTCTACTTGTTTTCTGCATTCCATTAGTCCTCTCCTCTAAAGCTGATGAAAGCATCATACTTTTTGGTAACAGAGAGAGAGGAAGAAGCACAACCAATAACAGCAGCAGAAGTAGAAGCCATGGATAATGCTATTTGTTGAGAAGTCGATGGAATTAAACACCAGATATTTACATGAACATTACTTCACATTTTAACCAAAAATCTTAAACCTCAAATTTATGAGTATTTTTTTCATTTGTATGATTCTTATCCGATGTGAGAGTCACACTTGTATTCCACCATTATTGCTAGAGAATGTAATGGAGGGGATTCTATTCATATCATTGTTATATATATATATATATATATATATATATATATATATATATATATATAGTGTCTCTTTATTTCTTTACGTGGAAGAAAACGATTTTCCTTTCTTTGTTTTCTTTGGTAAAAAATGAATAATTGACGTAGGTGAGAAATAGTCATTGGCATCGAATATTATATAAATTCATGGAGCGCCACCTGCGCACCTTGCAGTTTAATAAATTTATGGAAAGTACCACAAATTTACAACTATAATGCATGATTTAGCCATTGTGTTTGACCTTTTTACAACTGCCCCTACAGTTTATATAAAACGATTTTCGTGTGGTGTTCACAAGGAGAAGGATTCCGATGAAAGGTGATTTGTGGTGTTTGACGGTCGACAACCTCAGTGGGAATACAGACTTCAATGATCAAATGATCAAATGTATGAGAGAATAAAAAAATGAGTCAAGTTATCTATATCTGAAGATTCCCCATATTGAGAGAGAGGTGTATTTTGGAGGAAAAGTTAATTAGGATCGTTGTGGCTAAACGCATTCAGATATTGAGTTTTATAAATAAAAATGAACATATATATATATATATATATATATATATATATATATATATACTAGCTGGTAATAAACCTTAACAAAAGGAAATATGAAAATGAAAAATTATCCAAGTAATATTTTACAATTCATATACAATCATCGTCATACCTTTAATCCAAATTAATTGGAGATTTTAGAATCTATATATTAACTTAAAAAATATTTTCAAAATAATTGATATAAAAAATAAGAATAATCGATCAACTTGTTTTTTATCATAATGACTGATTCAGTACATACTCAATATTATTATGTGTAGTATGTGGAAATAATCCTTAAACATAATAAAATTCATAAAATGAAAACAGAAGCACTATAATATATGTGAAACAATAGCTGTATGACTTGTAATGGAAGCCATATATATTAGATGCTTCATAGAGAGCATCCTTCCACTTTTGCATCTTCTCCTCACTCATCTTCCCATCCTTCTTGTGTCTTTCGAATGCCGTATCATATAACTCCCAGTCTGAGAAGATAACCAAGAAGACGTTGGACTCTTTAATGGCTTTCACCAGTTCTGCCCAAACCTCATCTCCTTTCTGGATTCTGTGGTCTATGTAGGTTTCGAAGTTGCATATGTTTCTACGGAGAGCAGCATGGTGATGGCTTGTGAAGTCGCCGTGAGTATCCTCCCCTCTAAAGCTGACGAAAACATCATATCTTTTGGCAACAGAAAGAGAGGAAGAAGCACAACCAACAATAGCAGAACAAGTAGAAGCCATGGATTATGGATATACTATTGCTATGGGTGTGTGAAGTAGAAAATACTATTCTCAGGTGTAATGGGGGTTACTCTATTCATATCTTTGCTTTTATATTTAAATAAATAAATGTCATCTTTTATTTTGATAGTAATTTGTTTGTACATAAATGACTTAGAAACAAAGTAGCAGTTAGAGCCTAGAGGCATGGCTGACCGGATGATGCGCATAATGTGATGGCTTTGAAATATTTTAACAGGGTTGTCAATTTTTTCCTTGCGTCTATCGTTTATATGTACACGATATAAGGGAGAGAGATAAGAAAAAAGGTAACATAAAAATATAAAATAGATTATGTGATAAAAACATATTACTATATTGAATGTTGAATTGTATAATTTAAATTTCAAATTATTGTTAGAATTTGTTAGGTTGTTATAGTTTGTTCAGTTTGTTATTATCTCGTATTATTAGCATTTTGTTAAATTTCTTTCTCTTATATAAGAACCTCATAATAAGTGAAAATATAAGAAAGAATATTTATTCTATATATGATATTGCTTTTTTAACATGGTATCAGAGTCATGGTTTCCTCCATGAATGAGAGTCATGATTCAATGAATGAGAATCGTGTTATCCTCTATGAAAAAAAATATTTCCGTTGTCTTATATTTTCATGATGTTTCTTCTTCACATTCCTCAAACATACATCTCCTTCTATCTTTTTATCTTATCTTCAATGTATTCCACTTATACTTTGCGATTTTGGTTCCGTTTTAAATCCTTCTCGTATCTATTTGAAGGTCATTAATGTGAAGCTCGTTGCATTGTTCTGAGTTCTTCACAGACCAACCCCGAAGTCTATTGACATGAACATGTGATGGTTCCGAATCCATTCTCGTATCTCAATTCTCCTTGCACATATTCTATTTGAAGGTCATTGATGAAGTCAGTTGCATTGTTCTGAATCTTCATAGACCATCCCTGAAGTTTATTGACATGAACATGTTATTGTTCCGAATCACTTCTCGTATTTCAATTTTCTTTCTACCTCACATAACCGAAGCACGTGGACTATCCTGAAATACCTCTTGAACCTATTGCTGATCAAAGTCATTCTTGAAAGAGTGTTTGAAGAAGTAATTGTCAAGTTGGGCATGACTGATATTCATGCACCAACTTGAGGGGAGTGTTGAATTGTATAATTTAAATTTCAAATTATTGTTAAAATTTGTTAGGTTGTTATAGTTTGTTCAGTTTGTTATTATCCCGTATTATTAGCATTTTGTTGAATTTCTTTCTCTTATATAAGAACCTCATATTAAGGGAAAATATAGAAGAGAATGGAGTGAATGAATGAAAGAGGAATTATTATTCCGATTTATGCATATATGGTTTTTAACACACACATATATATATATATACACACGACAAAAAATCAAATTATATCGATATAATTTTAGTAATTATTATACTATTTTTATAATTTGATATAAAATATAATTTTATTTAATCTAATCGTCAAATTATATCTATATATTATTATGATTATTTGTGTTAAATTTTTAATGAAGTTATATGTATATATAACCTATAACAATATAAAATGAACATCCTAAATTTGTTTTGTTCTCTACTTTTTTTTTAAATCCTCTTTTATTTCCATTAAAAATCCAAAAAATGTTTTAGTCTCCTAAAACAATGTTGTAGATTATCAATTTATATTTTAAAAAATTAATGAAAAATTATGATTATTCCTGTATTTTTTCTTCTATCCTACTTCCATTCCACTTTCTATTATCTCTGTATTTTTTTTTTCTATCACATTTTTTTTAGCTTTTTTCTTCTTCCTATCTATCGTCTTTCCACCCCATTTTGGTGTGAACAATAATTAAGACTCAAGTTGAATTCAAATACACTTATTTTATAAACAAATTTTTCCTATTAAAATAGCTAAAATTGAGAAAATTAATCTTTCTCAAACATACTTCTTGATTATGAGTTTGAACTTAGGACGAACTTTTACATCTTGCAACCCATATGAAACTTGAATGGACAAACATGTCCTCCCTTTCCCTTTCTCGCCTCCAACACAAAGTTTTAAAATCCGGATTGACTCGGCCAGTCCGACCGGTTGAACCGTGACCTGGTGGTTGGATCGGGTCAAGTCATAAGTTCGATCGACTATACTTTTGACCCGGAGCGACCTAGATTGACCCGACTGGGTTCGTGGTCGAATCGGTGACCCGGTAACCCGTTGAGTTGAACTGGGTTACTTATCTTTTTTTCATTTTGTTTTATTTTAGTTAAATTGATCTTTTCATTCATTGTTGAATTTTTTTTGTGGCCACAATTGCATTTTTTGTTGAGTTAAATTGATTTAGAAGTGACTGCAATTGTGGTTGATTTGCAAGTGAAATTGTAACCCCGAATCATTTTTTAAAACTATGGTTTGGAACTTTGGATTGATTTTTTATATTTTATAATCTACATTGATGTGATATGGTTATGTTTTATTTTAGTGTGAATATTGATATATGCTTTCATTGATGCCTTTGATGTTAAATGTTAGAGATAATAATCATTTTTTAACTTGTATTCTTGACCAGTACCTGTTTGAACAGCCTCAGTTAATCCCGTTATTCTTTAATAAGAATCAATACGGTCTTTATAAGGTTCCTCTTCGGAATGAAATTCAATAGGATCCAGAGAAACCATGTCTTCATCCATAGGATTCCAAGTACCCGAATCAATCGAAAGTTCGATTCTATCTGAACTGCCCATTTTCAAATGATATCCACAGTATTCACAAATATTCATTTTTGTTTTAAAATTTTTTTTATAATTTAATCCATAACAATTTTCGCATTCAAGCCACAAATGTTTATATTTTTTACTTTCATCGAGATTATTAGAACTTTCTCCTATAATGGAATCAATATCATTTGTATCATTCGTACTAGTTATTATACTAGTACTAGAATTATCGCTTTCACTACAATTTCTGCCCTTCCCAAAAATGTAACTATAAATGTAACTATAGAAATATTTTAAGATATGTATAAAATTTTTATATTTTTTATTATAGACCGGGTCATGCGAGTCAATTAGTGACCCACTAGTTCGACTACCGACTCAATGACCCAGTACCATGACCGAGTCAGTCACCGGGTCGATTTTTAAAGCTATGCTCCAACAAACTCCTGTCATCCAACATCTTCCAAAGCCGCCACCACCACCACCACCAGATATGCTACCACAAACCACCCAAACACCATTGCGCCCAATGTCATGTTGTCACCTAACTAGGCATGGCAACGGGGCGGGGCGGGTATTGCATTCCTAGTCCCTGTCCCCGCCCCCGCCCCCGTTCCCCGCCGGGTTTTAAAACCCATCCCCATCCCCGCCCCCGCTTGGGGTCGGGCTTTCCCTGCCTCGCCTCGCCCCCACTCCCGCTCCCGCTCCCGCTATTTGATTAAAATTTAAAAAATAAAAAAATAATATAATTTTTTTATTGAAAAATCGGATAAAAAAGTTAATTATATAAAAAAATAATAATAACAAACCCACATTTAAAATATGGGATCATGATTTTAAAATTACAAAACAAAATCAATCAATTCAATTAAAAAAATTAGAAAATAATATATTTTTTATTTATTTTTATTTTTTTAATATTATTTGTTACGGGGTGGGGGCGGGGCGGGTATCAGTAACCCCATACCCACCCCCGCCCCCGCTTTTGGCTACCGGGGAAAACCTGAACCCGAACCCGAACCCAAACCCAAAAAATTTGATTTTTCCCCATTAAAATCGGGACGAATTCGGGCGGGTACCCACGGGTTCGGGTCCCGCTGCCATGTCTACACCTAACCCTATTGCAAACAAATCACGACCCAACTGCAACCAAACAGAATCTTGCTATTCCATCACCCTAACACAACTGTGACCAAATCCACCAAAATAGCTAACTCCGAAACTAGAATAACTATTCCAAAATATTACAAACATATTCCAAAATAGGTATTCCAAAATATCTTTCTCGATCCAAAAATATATTATAGAATACCTATTTTGAAATATTTTTGTAGTATTCTGAAATAACTATTTTGGAATATATCTTCGTATTTTGGAACAACTATTATGGAATATATTTCTAGATTCCATGCCTTGTTTTGGAATAGGTATTTCGTAATACATAGGTAATCCAAAAAAAATATTATGAATACCTATTCCAAAATATTTACTTATGGCACCGATTTTCCAGAATACATTTATGGCATAGAAGATTACAACGGAAAAGGAATGAATCAAAGTCGAAGCAAAGCTCACCTTCAATGACATTGATGGCACAAGATACACATCAGCAAAAACCTACTTCGAAGCTGCGCCATTGCAAGGGAAAGGGAAGGTGAGGTGTTAGGGTTTTGAGCGTAGAAAGAGGAGGGTAAGTTGTGGATATTGAAATATTTGAGGTGCAGGAAGCAATTTCCCTTAAGGAAGTAGTCCCTTCTATATGGGTTGGGCCGTGTGACAGATCATGGGCCAATCATTGCAGAGAAAGGAATTTTCCAGAACCCAAACAAAAAAGGAATAAGAAAATGCAGCAGCAAAGTCACAGAGCATAAACTTAAACCCTCTGTAAAGCCCTACTAGTTGTTCTATTAGTTGCCATTTCTGATTTCATTTTCTGTGAATTTGATTTCCAATTCAATTGTTGCTGCAAACTGCAATTGCAATGTATCGATTAGCTCGTAGAGTAGCTTCCTCCATTGCTTCTCCTTCCGCTAAGAACCTCGTAAGGGACCAATACCAATTGCTTTTCTCTTTACTCTTATCACTCACTTTTTACTCTTTAGGCTAATCTCACATTGGCTAGTGCATGAAAATGGGTTTGTTTCTGCATTATGAATTTCCATTGATTTATTGTGTTTTATATAAATGGTTTCTTAAAAGGGTGTGAGTTATCTCAGTGACTGTAACAGAGGAATAATAATGACTTGATTTTTGGGGACAGGTATATGGTGGAGTATTGTCAAGCAGAAATTTTGTGAGCAAAGATATCAACTTTGGGGTTGGGGCTCGTGCCGCAATCCTCCAGGGGGTAACTGAGGTTGCTGATGCTGTCAAAGTTACCATGGGACCCAAGGTATATATGTTGCTCATCTAGTATAACTGCTACGATGCTATCTATGGTCTTTTTTGTTGTCGAATTCTATTTTGCCAGCATGTGTCTAACCTTTTCTTTTGGTAATTTGTTACACATGCTTGCAAGTTTGGATGTTTAAATAGATATAAGTCATTCTTTTGTTGTGGCTAATTATTCTTTTTTTGTTGTTGTGATGAGTCTGGAAGACAAAGGTTGACAAGAGGAGTTGATGCGATGGAGAGTAAATTTATTTTTCTGCTTTTGTTTTGAATTGGTTGAATCAGGGTCGCAATGTGATAATTGAGAGAAGTCCTGGGAATCCCAGGATCACCAAGGACGGTGTGACTGTGGCCAAAAGTATCAAATTTAAAGACAAATCCAAAAATGTTGGTGCGGATCTCGTCAAGCAGGTGGCCAAGGCTACCAACACTGCTGCTGGAGACGGTGATTACTTTTCTTTCAAACCCAAACCTTTTATGTTGAAAGTATACTACCATTGTTCATTAAGATTTTGATTTTCTTTGATAGCATTACTTCAGTTTAAGTCCAAAAAGCTTCTTTTTTGGGACCCTAGAACTAGAATAGGGATTTATTTCAATCTCAAGGTAATTATTAAAGACTTGTTTATAAAATTGTCACCGACTAATAATCCCTGAGGATGGTCCTTCTTAAAACAGATTTGGTATGTAACTTGCTTTAGTGATGCTAAATTTCTTATTAAACAAACGAGAAAAACATATAACAAACAAAGAAGATCATGTCCAATGATGGCTATCACTCTTTCATTAAATTTCTTAAATTAATATTTTCTAATATTATAATTTAAAAGATGTTTGAAAATATTAAAATAATCTCCTCTGAAAATTTCCACCCTATTTCAAGTAAGGAGGAAAACACAGAGACGAACTCAGTTATATTTGCCTTTATCTATTCCCTTTTAATAATCATTCATATCTTACAAGTCAATGTTTCTTCTCTGATTCCAGGTACAACTTGTGCAACTGTTTTGACTCAGGCAATACTCACAGAAGGATGCAAATCGATTGCTGCCGGCGTAAATGTTATGGATTTACGTCATGGAATAAACAAGGCAGTTGATGCTGTAATTACTGAGTTGAAGAGCAGAGCATTGATGATAAGTACACCAGAAGAGATAACCCAGGTGCAAGGGCTTCTCAAGAAACTTTTCCTTTGCTGAATGAATTTTTGTTAAGAAAATCGATTTACTGTATGATGCTTGTTGCTTGCCTCCTATTATTAATTATAGGTGCATATGCATTGAAGATTTTTGGCATTACTTACACTTACACTTTACTTACCTGATGGATAAATTAAGTGTCATTCATTAAACTGGGTTATTGATAGGTATGACTACTATGCTATAGAAATAAAAAGGAAAACTGACATGATAATTCTCTGGTCTTATTTATTTCGATCAGTAGTATTTATAGATGCAACTGAAGGATAAAGATGCCAATTATTGGCCAGCTGCACAAAATACAAAAACAGATAATAAAGCATAACAGAATTTTGGTAAAATATCCTTAAGTTGTTATAACCAACTGCTGACACTGCAAATGAATAATTTCCTGCTGGTGTCACACAAAATCTAGGAGGTGGTTAGGCTTCCTTAGTGTCCTCTTGGGCCTGCTATTGCTATCAGTTATGTTTTGTTTATTGGCTATTCATTTCTTGTACATGACTAGTAGGTTGGAACTATATCTGCAAATGGGGAGCGTGACATTGGAGAATTGATAGCAAGGGCAATGGAGAAAGTTGGGAAGGAAGGAGTCATTACTGTTGTTGTAAGCAAATTTGTCCATTTTTGTGAACTTATTACACAACAAAATTTCAGTCCATGGTATCTATAATTTTAAAAACTTTCAGGATGGAAACACTTTGGATAATGAGTTGGAAGTGGTAGAAGGAATGAAGTTAACCAGAGGCTACATATCTCCTTATTTTATTACTGATCAGAAGACCCGGAAATGTGTAAGTGCAGACTTATTCTTTTGTCAGTGTCATATACTCCCTCCGGTCTCGATTATAAGCAAAAAAAATCTCTTCTATCTTGGTCTCAAATATAAGCAAATCTCAACTATTTTTTCCTTATTTAATGAAACTATTTACAATACCCTTTATTTAATAAGTGTTTTATTTCTGAATGCTCTTTTTTATGCTTGATATTATGCTCTTTTTTTAAGCAAATAAAAGGTTTATTTCTTAATAGGGATTGATACAGTTTAATGAAGTTAACTCTTTTCGTTAATAAGTGTGAAATCATTTTTCTTATTATAATCGAGACCGGAAGGAGTATGCAAAATGTCAAACATTCTGAAAAAATGAACTGACATATTTGTCTTACAATAGATTTACCTTGGATTAAAATCTGATAATGATGTATGTTTGGACAAATGTTCTCTTATTATTAGCATTAGTATTAGTACGTAATTATGTATTACAAAGTCTCCTTTGTCTACTGTGAAGTTCATGCCTTTGCTCTGTAAAAGTAGTGTTAACTTTATTTTTATCTTACTATCGTGTAGTCACTGGTAAGGACATAGGATTTCACTCATTTCTCCAAAGCCTATTTTCATTTTTTAATATTGATTTTTGTTGATATTTAATATCAATGGCTTCATGCTAAGCTATAGATTCAATTTGACAAAAGTATCTCGGTTTATTTCAACATGATGCACTTCATGCAAATAAAAAGCTTCGTTCAATTTGGTTAACTTTCTTAATTTTAATTTTATTAGGAATTGGAGAACCCCTTTATTCTCATCCACGACAAGAAAATTTCAGACATGAATTCACTGCTGAAAATACTGGAGCTGGCAGTAACGGTGGATAAGCTAATCCTGATTCAATGTGCTCATTTTCATTTGCAATTTCAACATTCTCATTATTTACTTTACTATTTTAATGTTTATCAGAAAAAAAGACCACTTCTAGTTGTTGCTGAAGATGTTGAGAGTGATGCATTGGCTATGCTCATACTCAACAAGCATCACGCAGGGCTTAAGGTGATCAGTCTTACTGCTTTTTGCCTTAGTTATATTTCCTGCTACCTTTTGTTTCAATGAACTTGAATGCTGGATTCTTGTCTAATAGTCTGTGATCTTTATGCTGCCTACGACTTGCATATGCTTTCTTGTCTTGTTCTCCTATCTCTTTATCTTTCTCTCTTTTGTTTCTCTTCATTTTGTGTTGGGTTTTACTTTTACATGATACTGATTAACAACAAAATAATGATGAGTCTAATCCAAACAAAATAAAGACAATACCATCCATCTGCAAGGGACTACATAAAGGTAGTTTGAACTGTGCATTGTCTGTTTACTGCCATTATCTTCTTTCTTTACATCCAAAAACCCTTGAAAAAATTTCCAAATTCTAACAACATTAAAGATTTGATTTACTTGGTACCATTAACTTGGAAGTGAGAAAAGTCATTCTTCAAAACCTTTAGAAAGACAATAATTTCTTTATTTTTATTTTTTATAAATTCACATATAATTGAGTGGACTCATGTTAGATTTTCAAGTCCTACAATCCTACCTTACAGAAATGTATGGTAAACTTTAACATCTGTAGAAGAATTTTGGTTATCACAAGTGAAGTTTCCATAGTAGTTTTCAGGAGTGTGTATTTGATGCATGCTTTCTTTTTCTTGTTTGGATGTTTGTTTAAGGTAAGTATTATTTATGGATTTGTAAATTGTTTTATGTGTTTGATCTTAATATGACAAGCTACTTGGTGTTTTATTTTGTATAAATACTTGTTTTACTTTCTTTGATTTCAACTTTCTTGTACTTTAGGTTTGTGCTGTAAAAGCTCCTGGTTTTGGGGATAATAGAAGAGCAAGTCTAGACGATCTTGCAATTCTTACTGGAGGAGAGGTGATTTTCTATCCACATTTTATTTGTCTGATACCCATTAAGGGTGCACTCTTTTTTCTTTTCAAGATTTTAATCACTCATCTATTCAAGGTCTTGGGACTACAGCTTGTTTGTTATGAAAAAGATTATGATGAATTTGAAAACAGGTCATCACAGATGAGCGTGGTTTCGCTCTTGATAAAGTCCAACCAGAAATGCTTGGCACTGCAAAAAAGGTATGTGGCTTGAACCAATTACCAACATAAGTAATAGTTGGTTCTACAGTCTGTCATATAATATAAAATCTATTATAATGTGCAACAGGTTACTATCACCATTGATGACACTATTATTCTACACGGTGGTGGGGATAAGAAGGTCATTGAAGAGAGATGTGAACAGGTATCTTTTTTATTTTTGAAGTATTAGATTTTTACCTGTACGTCATATATTTTTCAAATATTCTAATCATTCAGCTGAATAATTTTTGTATGTATCTCTTTTCTTCTTTTCTAATTGATTTTAATGAACATAATTACTAGGTTCTTTACTTAGGCCTTATTCTAAGCATGCATTTGGAGCACTTTTTCTTTGCTATGTTTATCTTATTTCCACATTCATACAGCACTACATGACAATAATGCCTTTATGTTGTAGTTATTTTCTTATAGAACTCACAAGAATTATTACATGTTTAGTGGGTTCATGCCATTTAGTGTTTTGTGCGCAGTGTACTGTTTCTAATTTTGCAGCTATGTTGATCAAGTGATGTCTGTTGTGTAGACCTTAAAATTATACATAATGACATTTCAGTTTTCAAAAGTTGACATGTCATGACAATGTTTTCCAATTGCCGTTACTCAATTTAGATTGCCTTCATGTGGCTTATAGGCAAAAGTTGTTAATTTAGAATAAACTTGTGATGTTTAATAATCATGTATCTTTGTAGCTGAGGACAGCTATGGAAAAGAGTTCTGCCATGTTTGATAAAGAAAAAGCACAGGAACGCATATCAAAACTATCTGGTGGTGTAGCCGTTTTCAAAGTTTGTCACTCATCCTTAAAAATATTAGTCTATATAATGATTAGTTTATATTCATTACTTCACATGGAAGATGCAACTAAATCTTCAGGTTGGGGGGGCTAGTGAGGCCGAAGTTGGGGAAAGGAAAGATAGAGTAACAGATGCTTTAAATGCCACTAGAGCAGCTGTGGAAGAGGGAATTGTTCCAGGTAATTTACTTTTCCTTCTTTCTGATGGGATAATAAGTATATAGAAGAGGCAAGGGATTGTACTTTGTATTCTTATTCCCATTCTTAGAACACTCGTTCATCGATTAAAGTTAATATGTAATTATTTAAACCAGGTGGTGGAGTTGCTCTCCTATATGCTACCAAAGTCTTGGATAACCTTCAAACCCAAAATGAAGATGAGAAAAGAGGAGTACAAATTATTCAAAATGCACTCAAGGTAGTATCATTTGCTGCACTTATGTTATTTTGTAGCATAAAGCATCGCTTTCTTTTCTCTATTTTGATATTTTTACTTGCTTGGTAATTTTTCATCTTTCCTGACAATGCATATTATTCATCCTAGGCACCGACGTTTACAATAGCTTCAAATGCTGGTTTTGATGGTGCTTTGGTCCATAGCAAATTGTTGGAACAAGATGATCATAATTTAGGTTTTGATGCTGCTAAAGGTTTGTAACCAGTTTGCATATATAATAAAATTACATTGAAAACTACATTGAAATCCATTACGATTATTATTTGCCACCTGTTAGTATTATTTTGTTCATTGACTTCTGTCCAAGATAATGGAGTGAGCTTCCTGTTGGTTTGATTGCTTGTTTTTGTTCATATAGTTACTAGCTACAATCTTTATTACTGGTTTCCAGTTTGCACTTTGCACCTTTTGCTTTGTTCTTTTTTTTATTTCACTTGACATTTAAAAAGAAAATTCTGAATAATTATTATACCATACAGAGTTTTTTTTTTTCAGTAATCTTTTTATTCTTTGTTTGTGCTTATTCTGCTAAAGCAGGAGTCTATGCTGATATGGTAAAGGCTGGAATAATAGATCCTCTCAAAGTTGTTAGAACTGCTTTGGTAGATGCTGCCAGGTAAAATTATATAATCGCACTGCATTTTCTTTGTCTAGCTTCACTACACTGAGTTTATTTATGAGAAGTGCAAAAGTATGTGTAATTTCAGTGGGTGAAAATCATGTTGTATCTTAAATTAAATCAAGGGTGAATACAAGTCTTGTGCATTTTAAAGACAAACTGTCTTCGGCTATTATAATTGATTTAACTATTTTGTTGTCATGCAGTGTGTCATTGCTACTGACAACAACCGAGGCAGCTGTGGTGGATAATTCACATGACAAGAATAAACTTCCTAGTCGGGTGCCAGATATGGATGATTTGGATCTCTAACCTGCTTCACCAAATGATGGAAACAATCTTTGTACCAATATCGGATTTTTGCTCCTTCCTTTTAAGGATGTAGTTGAGGCGGAGGTATAAACTTGGGTGGCAAAATCTTTGTATTTTACAGAGTGATGTTAAAATAATGAAACCTTCTATTTACAATGTTTTAGGGAAAATCACGTCTAATGCTTGATATCCTCATTGATAGGAAAAGATGAAAACTTGTCTCATGCTATAGGTGTCGTTCATCCAATTTATGTAACAAGTGCAATTTGCTTAGTCACCAAATTCCATTTTGGATTCCGTTGTTTAACCATTCAATTTATTTTTACTTCTTTTAACAGCTCTCATACCTTTTCTACTTGTAATTTTAATGATATTATGAATTACACTACTATTTTAGAGCATCTTTGGATCATCGTTATCAATCGTGCATGACTGCTGCGATTGTAACGATGCTTTTCACGGTCATTTTTGGGGCCAATAGTGAGCGGAGCTGCTCCTTTTCTAAGGAGGCATCAAATTTAGTTTTCCGACAAGGCAGAGACATTCTGCAACTTTTGGTGAGGCGGAGATGTTCTGCAACTTCTGGCTAGACAACCTCTAGTCAAAGGTTTTTCTGGCCTAGTTTGGGTTGTAATAGCGAGGAACACAAACAATGATTTTCTGAAAGATGGTGGATTAGGAGGTAGCAGCTGATGGGAGAGAATGGGCGTGCACTTCAAATTGAACTACTCTCCACTCCAAACCATCCTATACTATTGGAGATGATTTTTTTTTTTTCGCTGTTCTTTTTAATAATTAATCATATATTTATATTATTATAAAACTATGAAGTACTCTTAATATGCTTTAGAATATTTACATTTAATGTTATTAAAGCAATTTTTCTTCTTTTCACAATTTTATTGCAAAAGCTTTTGTGTGACAATAAATCAATTTAAACATTGATCTTAAGATATAATAAAAAAAAAATACATGAATGATTCTCAATCTTCAATATTATTTATTTATTTTTTTCCTTTTTTAGTCTAACTTCTGAGATAATATATTCATCTTCTTTCAACTTTTATATTTTATATTTTTTTCCTATTTTTTCCGTTTACATTTTTTACACTTACAAATTGACCAAATTGGATTGAATTTGAATCCATCCGACCATATCATTTTTCTTTTTTTTTTTTTTTGTATCAATTCAAGTTGAAAACCTTCCCAACTACAATTCAACCCAACATGTGGTGATTCTCATAACCTTATCTCATCCTCCGATACTTGAATCCCATGAAGTGAGGGGAAATCCCTTCAAGTCTAACAAGGAGGCATTTGTTCTTAATGATGAACCATTAAGGTAATAAGACATTATTATATATTCGTACAATTTTTTCATACTAATAGTTTTTTTTAATAAATAACTAATAAAAAGGAAAAGATTAAGAGAAATATGAGATAAAATGGGTGATATGATGAAGAAAGATAGATAACAAAAAAAAAATGTTATATAATTTTGCTGTATGAATAACTTTTGCTTTTTATACAAAGATGATATCATAGCTATACCAAAAAGAATAACATAAAATTTATGACTTTGCCAAAATTAGTAAGCAAGCTCTTTATTAATTTAAGCACTCGTTTGGCTCGGGCAAAACAAGACACCGGCCATTAGAGTACAATACACACACCAGACACCACAATGCAATTGCAAGCAAGGCCATTCTAAAACCAAATTAAAAGGAAAAGGGAAAAAGCTCCAGTTTATTATCCTTGGAAACAAGGTCCAACGCCAAGATAAGAGAGATTGTTCTATTTCTACGGATTAAGAAAAATTACAAGTGACTAAATATAAAGGTGATGTCAGCTGTTAGCTGTGTCAGTGTCATCACTGGAACAACAACTACATCAACCACAGCACTTGAAGCAGTTCTTAAGGATGGTCATGCACACGCGCACGTCTTGCTGCAGAACTGTCTTCCACTGCAAGTCATAGCTGCGAGAACTGCCTCTAGTACCAAAAGACAACACGACTTGCTTTTCTTCCCACTGCTCATGCTGCTGCTGACTAAGTGTGAGTCAATTCATGGTAAATGCCTTAATGTGTATACATATTGGAGAAGGAGAGAGCCATTTTTGCATCTGATTCGATCTTGTTGATCTTAATTTATAACGAATAATGATATTCCTACAGCTAGCTGGATTTTGTCCACTCCTAACCTATAGGAATAAGTGATTAAATATTATTTATAACTACACATGTAAATAAGATTGGTTTTGCTTTATAAGTAATTAATTGAACGTAATCCAACTTTTAGCTTTGGCTTTGTCAAGCGACAAGTTAACGAAACTGTTCATGAGTTAGTTAGGATTGCTCCGATAGGAGCTAAGGTCATCTTATAGTGTGGATTTGGATCAAACTCAACCCTAAAAGTTAGTTCATAGGGTGAGGGTTGTCCTCCACTTATATACTCTATCTTGACACTATCTCTAACAGATGTGTAACTTGGATTTTTCCCAATCCATACTTCCTAATCTCTCTATAGTTCTTATCAACTTATTCATTGTATTGAACAACTTTTGTTGAATGAAATGACATAAATACATTCCAGTAAAAAAAGGTAATTGAAAAAAAAAAAAAGATTCTATGCATAAAAAAAAAACAAGATTGCATAATAAATTACCAACATGTTCATATTTGTTACTTATGAGATAAAGTTAACTACTATACTTTGACGACCTACATTATTAATTAATTGTGAGACAAACTATTAGATATATCAAATTTTAATAACTGACGTTACTATTAATTATATATCGATAATTGAATATACAATCATTGAAGCACACCTATTTATTCTTAAACCACTTTTTTTAATCATATTATTGATACGAAGTATTTATCAATTTTGTCGATGATTAATTTTCATATTGAAGAATTTGGCTGACCACTTTTAGCGGAATTCTTCCTTTTCAATTACATTTTTTTCATCCATAATACTCAAACATGAGACCTTACTTAAAGGGACCAATGCCTTATTAGTATTCTTAACCACTTTTAAAACAAAATATATCATATTTATAAATGAAGTTCATTGTCACGTGTGACTATCAATACATAATCTCCTCAATATTATTAATAATGAGACAAAATTAACCACTATTTAATATTTTGATAATCTTATGACATTTTTAATAACGGATCAATAATTATATGTAATTATGTTCATTTACTTTTAATTATTTATTAGACAAAATTAACTATTTACATGTGTAATTACACATGTAGTAAATCACTTTACTTTTTCTTCTTATATTCTATTACTTTTATAAAGGTAGGAAAATTTAAGTATAGGTTGAGGTAAGTTTCCTTCTCTTTTACGGCAGAGAATCTTCATCCCGTTAACCTTAGCATATATATTATGGTTTCTGCAGGAATACGATGGATATATGCGGATGTTGTTAGTGACTGTGGATGAAAGGGTCTTCGAAAGAAATCTCGACAACATAATATGGAAAACAGCTTATCCATACTAGTGGATTTGAAGTTCTAACATTGATGGGGTCATACAGGTGAGATCACCACACATTGACGTATACTTAATTTGTTTTGTATCAAACCTATTGTGATGAAAATCACATTCATATAGACTCTTAACTTTTTAATTATCACAGAATTATATATTATTTGTAAAATATTTTGTTTTCTTTATCTCTCTTTATATATCCTATCAATCCTTTTATCTTATGCTTATCAATTTCTTCTCTTCCTATCTCTCTTTATTGTACTATTTCTTTGTACAAATTAAAAATACAATTACTCTTTATCATGTATTGTGAAGCAAGTACAAAAACTATTTAGTAATAATAATGTTTGTTAAAATACAAATATAAGGTGAAGTTTTACATTGATTAATAGTAAGGAAAAAGTTGAACACTGAGAACTTAGGTCTTAATTAAGATTGTAGAGTTAAAGAGTAGTATTAGATTTACTTATGTGGCTGCTTGGGGTCCATTGGTAAAAATGTGAAAATCTTTTCGATGTTTATCATCCTTAGATTGCACAACAATTATTACACATAAATATAAGACGATTTTCTAAATTATACTCAACAAATATCTTTGTTTTTATTTTTTTGTCTTAACTCTCTATTCATATTGGAAAATGGATCCTAATTAATTTGAAGTTTAGTCAAAAAGTAAGTAAAATCTAATCAATAACTATTTTCACCAAAGATTGAACTCATATACTATTCAAACAATTAAATCTTAATTTTAGCATATTAATCATATGTTTCTCATTACATAGTTTTATTTTTATGTCTTTAAATGTAGTTCCGACAAGACATTTTGCTTGGTAAAATTTAAAAAAATTAAGTTCATGATATATAATTTGTTCAGTTAGATTTTAAATTTATTTAAAAAGTTATTCAATAAAAATTAAATGTATCCTTCGGACAACACTTTTAACACTTTTTTTCTCTTCTTTCTTTTCTTAAAACAACATATATCACCACATTGACTGGAGTTATAGTTTCACAAATTTACAATTTTGGTTCTCATAAAAATTTAATTGCATATTTGATTTTCAACATTTTTAAAATTAAGCAATTTTTCTTTATCATTAATCTTTCATCCAAAATACAAAAAATGTTAGAGTGGTCGTGATTGTTAACTATGTGACTAACTTATCCATGTAGAAATTAAATTAATAATATTAAAAATAAAAAAATCTACTTTAATACCTCCTATAACTAAATACACAACCAATAATTTGGTTTAATACGTAAATGTGTTTATGTTTTATAAGAATAAAAACTATATGTTCATGAAACTGTAGGGGGCCAAAAGTGGATACAATTAAGCCATAATTTAAAAATATGTCTTCAGAACTTGTAAATGTGTTTGTTTTATAAATATATTTCTTTTTACAATGATTCTTAGCATGTGATCTAAAAAATGTGACAAAAAAGAACGAAATTACTAATGTGATTTAATTACTAGTTGAGAAAATTTTAGAGGCACAAATTAATTGATAAATTTAATTTTTTATAAATAAATTTGATCTTTTGGTAGTTTAATTAAGAGCAAGCACAATTTATTTTGATAAATAAATAATGAGATTAAAATTTCTCATATTACATGAATAAACTTTTCTCCTATACACTAAGACTATGTAGTTTTGATTGTTGTTGAATAAAAGATAATGTTTCTTGATTTTAAAATATGTTATTAATAAAATTTGAATATAAAATCAAAAATTAACTTATCCTTAACAACAAAATAAAAATTTTAACTTATTCAAATTAAAATTAGTTTAAAATTACTTTTTTTTATTTTCTCTTTCTTTTTCTGTATTTACATAATTTTAGTATATAGGAGAAAAGTCGTAACATACAAAACTTTAGTCTCATAAATAATATAATAAGTACAGCTACCTTATATATACTTGTGGATTTTAAATTCTAATTATTAACATTTAGTTTAAGTTAAGAATTATATTGATATAAACAGCGAGCTAATCCTAAACACAGGTTGTTCTAAGATTTAACGGAAATTACTAACCAAAAATCAGGAATTGCACTAGGTCAAATAGCACCAACACGTTGCACTTTTCAACCACCCAAGTACACAGAACTAGGAATCATTTGTCAGTGTGCATAGCAATAAAGCATTGGCTTAAACAGGAAGCATAAAGCATTGATACCACGAGGATAAAATGGCAAGCATCGAGTACTAATACTGTGACATGCACGGTTATTCGTTTGACACAAATCAAAGAATGGATGCTGAAAGATTGGCAACAACTGAAACTGAGAAACATTCGTGAATGTAATTATGTTGCAGATGCAGATTGCTTGACCTCCTATATGGGTATAAGATTAACTTAATTAGGAACACAGTGGCTTGAATCTCCATCACAGGAATGTACTTACCTTATTTGCGTTGCTTTTGTAGAGGTGAGATCACCACATTGATGTACTTTCTTTATATAAATAGCTAATTTTAAGCACAAGTTCTTCTAAAGAATAGAAATACAAATCAGTTAGCAAAGATCAGGAATTACAACCTAGGTCAAGTAGCACAAATACATATATAGCACTTTCCAATCAACCTAGTGAGTAGTGAGGAGCATTAATAAAGCACTGGCTTAAACAAGAAGCATAAAACATTCATACTACGTACTAGCTAAGACAGTCATGTCTTTCATGTTTAAAGTTCATTTTGTCATATAAGCGTTGAAGCCAGGACCCAAAGTGCATTGTTATTAGGATTAGGATTGTCAAATATATGACAGTTTTTTTATTTGATTATAATGGATGGACTGAAATAATTTATTAACAAAATAACTTATCTATGATCTTTTTTAATGAAATTATTCAATTCATTTAATAATGCTTTTTTAATGGATATTCAAACCATTTATATAATTATTTTTAAAAATTAAATAATTCTTATGATTATTTCAAGAAACTTTCTTTCAAGTCAACCATCTACAAAAATGTTTTTTAAAAAAGAATTCTTTTTATGAATTTTTCATATATTCCAACCCCCCTCCCTCCCTCTGCTTGTCACTCTACTGCACTTCTCATTCATGTACTTTTCGTTGCTTTCTATGTATATACCTTAATATAATGAGCACTCAGTTTTTAGGAATTATATAATTCATCATCGTATGATATGTATCATTAGGTGTCTTCTGTAGCTATAAATCCTCATATTAAATAGTGCATTTGTAATTAAGTCAAAAAGCAAAGACAATACCAAAAAAAAAAAGTAAAAACAACACAAAAGTTTCTTTAATTTAGGGAGTTTGTGTTCCCCCTTCTCTATATCCATCTGTTTTATTTCTTTTAAACAAAAATTCAAGCACTCGCTCCCTCTCTCTGTTCATACCTTTCATTGAATCAGACATCCCAGGATCGGGAATACATTATTTTTTATTGATTATAAGTAGAGAATAAAAAAAATATCCTGTGAAAGGAATCAAGTAAATACCTCTAGCCGCGCATATAAAACTTGCAAAATTGTAACCTCAAAACGGAATATATCCTAATGCCAACAAAATGAACGATTTTGTAGAAGCATTACCTACAATCTATGTATGCTAATTAACACCTCATGTCCTCATCAGCAACTACAATTTGTGAGAGTAAACGACGTTGCTGCACCTTTCAGGTCATGGTCTTGAGCTTGTTGCATGCAGTGATCAGCCTCCGCTTTTATTACTGCATCGTCTATCTTAAACAAAACTGCCTCATCACTGCATATTATTTAAAATAAAAAACTTGACCATGTTAGAAGATGTTACGTACGCATCAATAAAACACATAAACAACAAACGATAATGATCATAATAGCAATATTTTTTTATTCATTTTGTTGGAATTTATGCCTTTACAGATATTCTAGATCACTCATCTCATTAACTTCTAACTAAACAATTCCAATGCAAATGCCTTTATTAGTTACAACCTAGCTACAAGTGGATGTTCCATAAGGAAAATGTTGCATGCACAGCTCTGTGCTATTGTAAGAGAGAGAAATGTAAGTCTGATATATGATATAACCTGTTATGGAAAGAGAAAACAAAATGAGTGTTAATATTCAATAGGACGTTTGTAGCATAGAGTTGTTCACATATTATTACTGGTTCCATAACAAACATTAATTAAGTCAGATTCTAGATGCATGTATGCAAATAGTAAAATAATTCTTGATTTTTTTTAGTGTCTACACCACCTTGAGAAGAGAAATTATGTAGTTTAAGACTACCAAGTATTCATTCAAATTTTACTATTTACTGAAACAATTAATAACTATTACTAATTATATGTCATGTAAAGATTAATGGAGGACATGGTGGTGGTCCGAGCGATTAAGTTATTGATATTATAGTCTTAAAAAAAAGTGATTGATATTATTGATAATATGATGTAAAAGAAACTGTTATAAGAGAAGAAGAAAAACGTGAAGTATGTTTATAATTTGTGTCCAAATTTCAACATCCATGTAAATATTCCAAGAAATAATTTCATGGCATTTTCAAATCTATAAATTTACAAACCTGCGAAGGACTAATTCTTCAGACTCAAACCCTAACTCGCTTCTCTCATCAGAATCCATGTCAATCCCCACCACCGGCTTGCGATCATACTCATCGGCAATATTACTATTCTGCCCATGCAATGACAACGAAGAAAGCGACACAGCAGTGTTCTGCACAGCCCACGTTTTAATTTGCTCCTGCAAAGCAGTACCGTCGCTGTTTTGGCTTCCATTACCATTTCCATGCATCATAACATACTGCTCCTCCTGTTGTGGCTGCAGACACTGATAGTGTTGTTGCTGGTTATACAAGCCCATTGGGTCAGCGTTCAAAACCTCACCATCACCATTGACAGCTACATTAACGTTGTTTGCAGCATAGATACCTGTTAAAAATAATACTGATAAATTAAAATAATAATTTCTTATTCGTTTCATTCTTTCTTCTCTTTCTTTCTTTTTTATATATTTTTCTTCAATATGATGTTCTTGTATATATTGGAGCAATTCAAAAACCTCCTAATAATATGAAATAACAATAATCTGATCTAATCTTAATTCCTATTTAAATATAATAATAAAAACTATAACAACCTAATAAATCCTAATAATAATTTGAAATTTAAATTATACAATTCAACAATACCATGCTGGTGGTGGTGTAGGTGCTGAGCCTGGGTTCTGAAGATGGCAAGTTGTTGAAGGACGAGTTCAAGTTCCGTCCTATAGTACTCGATTTGGGCCTGCAGATCGAGAATGTACCTATAGCATAGCATGAAGATATATATTAGGTTGGCCCTGTGATTGAAAAATGATGGAGGGGAGAGGTCGCAATTAATAATCCAATTGATATTTTTAAAAAAACTAACAAATTAACATTTTTCTATAAATAAAAAAAATGTACCTGTAAAAACATGAGATATAAGATTGGTTGCATGTTTACGAAAAGAAAGAAGGGAAAGAAAAAAGAAGTCATGAGTTTGATTCATCTGTTAACAAAAACTATCAAAGTAATAATGAATATTTGTTGATTAAAACAATGTACCTATAGCAACCGCCAACTGGATCTGTAGCACGCATGTCGGATTGATAGATGATGCTGCGCATGGCTTGGTCCTTGGCCTGGGGGCTGAGATGCTTGATGATCTTGGTGATGTTGCTCACGCCGAACAACTTGTGAGCATTGAGGAACTGGCGCTGGCGATCATGGGGGAAGTAAGGTGCAAGGATGCAATCAGGTGCACACTTTCTCCTTTGGTACTTGCATACAGCACAAGCCTGGGTGGAGCTGTTGCCATTTCTTGGTGTTGAGATTCTGTTATTGGTGGTGTTGTTGTTAGGGTTATTGTTGTTCATGGCTTTTTGGGGAGGAACAAAAAAAGTGGTGTGATATTTCGGCTGCTTCTCCGGCGGGAAAGGTGCTTAAGGAAGGGACTGGGGCTTAATTTTTTCTCTTCCCTTATTTTCTCTGGCTTTGTTTGTTGAAGCAATGGGAGATGGAGAGAAATAGGAGGAGGAACAGATAAATATAATACAAAATCGGATCTTAACGGTTTCGTTTTTGTTAAGTGTTATTTTTGGACTCAAATAACTTCTTTTGTCTTCTATTTTTGCATGCACTATGATTAATTAGAAGTGTTATTATTGGATATGATGGAGCCTATAATAGTAGGGTATTTTTATTTCATGTGTTTGTTTGATCTTATTAACGTTGTTTTGCCTTTTTTAGGAAGCAAATGTAGATTTGAAAGCCAAGTCAAAGCACCCAGATAATCATTTTTAATTAAATTAATTATTACATATGCATAGACTTATACCGTCTGACCAAGAAATTAAAGAGCGATTCAATCGGAGAAACTATGAGATTAAGCCTGGTGAAGGATTAAGTGTGATGTGTATTTGTGACTGAGTATTTGGTTACATGAATCTGATTATATTATTATACAAATTTAACAAGTAACGTGTCATGATATAGTCAAGTGCGTAAGTTTACAACGAGTAGGTGTACAAATTTTACAGTATATATATTTTGTTATGCTTAACTTTCCATCTGTTCTACTTTTTTATACATTAAATTTTCTTTTCGATTTGGATTTGAATTTCAATAAGAATATCTCAAAAATTAATGAAGAAAAAAAAACTTAGAATTAGATAAAAAAAAAACATACTCCTTATATACAAAAGAATTTAAAAAACAATCTAGATATTAAATTTGAATAGCAAAGCTAGAAACTGCATGACATGGTCAAACACAATGCAACATATCAAAAGCTCCTTTGAAAGGAACCAACTGAAGCATATTTATCAAAAGCTCCTTTCTTTCTTTGGCAGTGGCACTAGGCCATAATTAATTTCTTTCTTTCTTTTTTATTTAGAATTGCTGCTTTGATTCACATAATTGGCAACTTGGCATTGCACCCAAAACTTATACAATGATACAGATAATGCACATTGTCAATAGTTTGAGTTCTTTCAGCTCATTAATAATCACAATTGAGGAAAAGTGAGACTAATTGATAATGAAATCTTGTTGCACTCACATAGTCAAATTATGAGAACATTGCTAACAAACATTCGTTCCCTTGATAAGTCAAGAGCCGAAACGCCTACTTAAAAGTATTGTTAGTTCCAATACTAAATAATTTTATTTTACTTATTTTTCAAGAAAAATTATTTGTATGGATCTATTATTTTAAAATTCTATGTATTAATTACTATTTTCTCAATTATACTTTTATCAACAATGAGAGAGAAAAATTAATGTATAAAATATCAAAATAATCAATGAGAAAGTTAAAAGATATATTTGAAAAATTAAAAATAAATTTAATATAAACTATAATAGTGTTATATTGTATAATGTATGTCAACTAGGAAGCATCGACACTCCGAAACAAAACAGGGACCGTATCGAGTCTGACACTCCTCAGCACTCGGACATGTTCGGATACGTTCTGACACCGTGTCGGACACACGGTCAACAATTCTGACGCATTGACCAATTTCGACACGTGAATTTGACCGTGTCGGACACGGTCAAAGGCGCAAAGGGAGGCGGCGTCGGCCTTGAAGAGGAAGACCGTCAGGATGCGCTCGCACACCTCGTACAGCCACACGCTCTCGTGTCACGTCAGTGAGACGTGGAACCTCTCGTCGCACGTGGAGTAGAGATAAGTGGTATGAGAGCGACAGAAGACACAGGCTGGACGATGATATTGTGTTCCATCGTTCCATGAAGATAAAAGGAAAAAAAAAAAAAGAAGAAGAAGAAGAAGGAACAGTGAGAGATGGTGTGTGCGAAGTCTGAATGTGGAATAGTTTTTCTATCTGTGATAGAGTGAGAGTGATTGAGAGAGATGGTGTGGGTAAAGAGGGATGGTTTAATTTTTGTTCTTCAGACGAAGGAGTAGAGCACGATGTATATAAAGTTATAAAGTAATTGAGATTGAGAGAGAGGGGTGGGTAAAGAGGGTGAGGTTTAATTTGGATGAAGGAGCAATGGAGTACGGAATGCATGCACAGTTTAATTTATTAGTTTAATTAGGATGAAGGAGCAATACAACACGAAAGCAATAGAGCACGAAATGGATGAAGGAGCAATGGAGCATGAAATGCATGCACAATTTAGTCTATTAGTTTAATTTGGATGAAGGAGCAATTGAGCACAGAATGCATGCACATTAACGTAGGAGTACAAGTAAGCATCGGGAGAGATTACATTGATAAATATTATTAGTTTATTTTAATTTTTTAAATTATTAAATATTAAAAATGAAATATATGCTATATAAATTAAAAATATTATTTAATATTAAAGCGTGTCTTAATTTATCGAAATTCATAATTTTTTGAGATTGATGTATCGAAGAGTCGAGTCGTGTCATGTGTCGGTGCTACATAATATGTCAATGTAGACCGTATCTCATGCTATTTATAATATAAAAAAGAAAATCAGTATTAATTACAAAATCAATCATTTACTAACTAATAAGAAATAGAATATTCTAATAATAAATACAATATAAAAAATAATATCAAAACATAATCTCACACAAACAAAAAAGTTAATTGCTTTTTCTTAATATATTTATTGTAAAACCCTAAACAAGAAGTAATATACCAAGACAACCTAAAATTAAGGTACCACCAACTAGTCACTAAAGTATAACTTTGTTTGTGTCCAGACTCACTCCCTTTGGTATTGTGAGCTACTAATGTAAAAATTAATAAATAACAAAAATAATCTATTTTCGCACCATTTTAACCTTAGTTTCGTTCTGGATTAATCTACACTCTACAGTTCAATTAAATGAAATATTTGAACAAAATATGGGTAATGATCTCATACTCGTGCAAGAATTATTTAGCAATGATATCAATTTTTTGTTTTGTTTTGGGTCATCAGAAATGATCAATTCACAGTTAAGAATTTCACTTCGCACCATCTAAAATATCAGATAACACCTCGTTAAAACAGTTGCGACGCCAGCATTTTATCTTTCACTTTTCATTCTTTTGGGTCTAGAGACAACATTCGATGTTCTTTAAACAATTTGGGTTAGTGTAATGAATGACATTATTATGCATTCAATATCACCAAACTTTGACTCAACACAGGTGGTAATCCAACATGATAGATAAATGACCCAAATAAAATGCAGGGGGGCCAACCATATTACATTCCTCCAAATTGCCAGAGTATGCTCTTTAATTTAATGCCCTGCCTCTCTAATAGAGGCAACAGAAGAGAACAGTAAAGATTTGCAGTTGATTTAACCCTACCTTGACATTGTTTCATGGATATAGAAACCTTGATAGGAACCAAAACATGGCAGTAACTTGCAGAATATCTATTGAATTGTAAATTCAAGGCATAAATCTCCAAGGTAGCTGTACATAATAATCCCAAGATGTTCTGAGAACGGAGAAATTCAAAGCCAACATCTACAGTGACATCTGTAATACAAGATCAAAACTTAAGGTCACAAAAAGCTTCAAGTTTGACTGACAAGCATCAGGATCATAAATGGAAGAAACTGGTATTTAGTGCACACAATCTCTCTCTTGCATCAAGTGTATTTTGGAATTGATTAAATGTTCTTAATCACACCTACGTTCCTTATTATTTAAAAAGAAAATACAACTACATTTTGTACAGATTATCTGTCAGAGATACTAAAATTATATTTCTCTTTACAACTAAGCAGGTGATTAGCTTCAGCCAGTAGTCCAGCAACAGTATAATATTCAGATAAATAAACAAGACTAGAAAGCAATTGAGATGGCGGCACACAATAGTTGAGAATGCCGGTAGTCTGCATCTTTTGTGGTTTGGAATTGATGAAAAAAACAATATACGGCCTGAGTGCCTAACAACTTCGTTCCCTTCTTTGTGTTAGCTCTTGAATGAATACATGACATCAGTGCATAGGAGTGAAAAACTTAAAAAAACAAGACTGGAATTGTTCAATCAATTAAAAGATATAAAAACAGAAATTGGGGTCTTTTCTCAAACCAAAGCACAAATTACAATTGAGACTCAAGTGCTCAATGAAACGGGGTTTCTTAAAGAGAATTCAAAGTTTGTTGATTAATCTCATCTGCAGCTTTTAAATGTTTGGCTCGAGATTTCCTGTGACTAATCCAACCCAAAATACATGCAAGTATGACTCAAAATTGGATTCTGTAACAGGGAATTCCACGTTCCAAATTAAAAAAGAACCAAAAGCAGTAAAGGATATTAAAATTCTCCTATAGCTATACACATCCATCCTTTAATATCTGCAGATAATAGAACATGTATTGAAACATACATCTTTAAGAATTATCAGGTATAAGTATAAATAATTATTAGCATTTCTTCTCATAGTTATCAATCCCGGATAGCGGAGCGGAGCGGCTGCCCTCAAAACTGGGATAGCGGGATAGCGGTAGCGGGATGACCGCTATTCTAATGTTTTCATATATGTATTAAAATATTTATAATATAAATATATAAGAGAAATATAACTAAAATTCATGCACTAATTGTCATTAACATTAAAAACTAGTCAAAGAAACACAATGTCACCAAATGTAACTAAGGTCTAGAAATTAAAAT
>PYAF01002543.1:1217148-1261230 GCA_007407185.1 Glycine tomentella
AAAAAAAAAAAAAAAAAAAAAAAAAAAAAAAGAAAAGAGCAAGGAAAAGAAAAAAGAAAAGGAAAAAAAAAAACAATGGCACAAACCGACAACCGCACAACAAAAACGAAAATGAAAACAGTAAAAGAAAAAGAAAATGAAACAGAACGCGAGAAGAAAGAAAGAAAAAAGAGAAGAAAGAAAGAAAAGAGAGAACCGGCAGACGGAAGACGCACGGAGGAGAAGTCGCGCCGGAGGGAGAAGCAGCGCCGGAGGGAGAGCCGCGCCGGAGGGAGAAGTCGGGAGGAAGAGAGAACGTGGGAGGGAGAGAGAACGCGCTCGCAGGAGGAAGAGAGAACGCGGGAGGGAGACGGAGCCAAGCCAAGGATGAGAGAAGAAGACAGAGGTCGCCGGAGGGAGAAGATGGCGCCCAAACAAATCGCGGCCGCGTCACCCGCAATAGCGGGCGCGACGGCGCTTCCCGGTAGCGGCCGCTCCGCCCGCGATCCCAAACTGCTCCGCATCAAGCCCCACCGTAGCGGCACCCAGCCGCTCCGCTCCGACGCGCCGCGATAGCGGCCGCTCCGGCCGCTATTGATAACTATGTTTCTTCTAATCTTAATTTTAAGGTAGAGAACTGGTGATCCACTCCTCATAAAACATGAAGGCTACAGTCTATCAAGAAACAAAACCCCATTTAAGGTTCCCTACCTATCTGAATGCACGACATTCTCTTATGGCTCAGACCTAACAAGATCCTCCACAGATTTTCTGTAATTGGCAATCAACTCTCTGGAACAAGTGAAAACCAACACATTTATTTAGCATCTAGAAACTTAACTAGACAGAAATATCTGATACAATTTGTACAGAACTACAGACCTTCGCTGATTTAGCAATTGCTCACTTTCCTCTAGCTTCTTCTTCTGTCCCTCAACTGTCTGCATTCAGCATCCAGAAAGCACTCACGTAAGGCCAAGAATAACCCTAGCTTCAAACTACCAGTTAAAGATGTTTTGAGCAAAAGCATATTGAGATGTATGTCAGCAGATTTTCAACATCAGTAATGTGGATTTTTGTTTATCATGCATGGCCCACATAACAAAAGATAAGAGGAGTATAAAGAGAGAATGAGAGAGAAAGAAAGTGCACCATGTGCATTTGATTAAAGGCAAAACCAAAGTAGAGCCATTCAGTTTCAGCAGACTTTAGAAACACAGAAGTTTGAATTTCAAGTTTTCGACTAACTTGCCTATCCTACTTAACAATAACATATAAAACAAGAAAAGAGTAAAGTTAGAGAATTGCAGATTACCATAGCCTTGGTGCTAATGGAGTCAGAGATTGAGTTTAACAGCTGCTGGCACTTCTCAAAGTGGTTGCTCAATTCATTGATCTTTAACCAATGAAATCAAACAATAAAAAAACAAAACAAAAAATTATTGAAAACCCTAAAAGGAAAAATTGATTCAGAAAAAAATGGATTAATCAAAACAGTGAAAAGAGGAAAATTCAAACCAATGCATCTGACTGCTGATCCGGGGTTCCATGTTCAATAACCTCAGCCAAATTCTCCACCAACTGTGCCCATAACAAGCAATTCCTTTATTGAAAAGAAAAATAAAAGAATATACTGAAAATGGTTACATTACATGCAAGAGATGGTAGTGAGAGGCCAGTGACTGGTGAAGGTTCTGCGGCTGCTGTTGTTGTTCCTGTTGCTGTTGCGGTAGAAGACGCTGCTGTTGTTGTTGTTGTTGCTGCTGCTGATAAAGGTGGTGCTGCTGTTGAAATGGAGATTGGGGTGGTAGTGCTTGCTGAAAAGGTTGTGACTGGAGAAACTGTTGTTGTTGTTGTTGAAGAAAGAGGTTAGCGTCCTGGTTCGATTGGGATTGGGATTGAATATTTGAATTGTGGGTTGGGATCATCGTCCAGCTTCCTCCAGAAGAACCATAATGATCCATCTCATTCACTACAACTATACTGCTTCGGCAAAACAATTAACCCCTTCTTCAGGTTCAGATTCTATATCCTACCATAGATTAAATATATCAACTAAAAAAATGTGAACACAAAGGGGCCCTTAAACTCCTACAGATTGTCCTAATATTATAATATGTCATACTACCAATGTCAACAAGGGGAAATTAATATATGACACCAAAAATCAGGAAGTCAATTCGGCTATTCAAACTATCATTACCTTAGATATTGAGAGAAGCTAGATTAAGCTATTTAGACCGAAATCAGGGAGAAGTATCAAACCTGCACACAGAGTCAGAGATACAAAGTTAGGGAAAAGATTAGGAGAAAAAAAGGGTAAAAGAATAAAAGCATTAGGCTTCATGGAATTCACAGAGAGAGTGAGAGAGCGAAGCGAGGTAGAACGATTGAGAGAGGCAGAGAGCAAAGCAAAGCACAGCACGATACACGAGAGAAACAAATGGAAAGAACTCAAACAAGGTCTGAGCGTGGAGCGAAGCAAAGCACGGTGGAGAAAGAATTTTCCGGTTTAAGATCCGTGTGTTTAAAATGGATTTTGGATCCTTAAACGGGTTATACATAATCCAACGGCCAGGGTCCAAAAAGCTTTTTGGGCCGTTAATGTTGCTAGATAAAGTGTCCAATTGGGCTCAGGGGATACGTCAATGGGCCTGCGACCCGGACCCGTTAACCCATCAGTGCCCATGTCTAGTTGTACAAACCAAACAAAGCCTTAAGCCTGTACATAGAAACGACGACGTTGTCGTTTGCAGCAAACACACATGCTGTAGCTAGCGCCCCCTTGTTTGTAGGTCCGAGGTTAAGGGAAACATCGGTGTGGTGTGGTTTTGATTCACTGTGTCCAATCCAATCCATTCTCTTTCCCTCTTCTTCCCATATCGTTTTAAAGGTTTCATATTTTCTTAATTCCAGGTTTGATTACTATTCAATTTGCTCCCTTTTTTCATTGCAACTTCAACTTGATGTGTTTCATTGTCAGAATGGCTTCTGTTTTAGGTAGAAATTAATTATATTATAGATTGATGGCAGTGCTCATAGCTAGGCAGTTAGGTTTCTAAATTTGTTCTTTGATCCATAAGAAAATAACATTTACTTATTTGAAAAATGTAAACAGTAAACTATTTGTACAGGTTTGATGAGGATTATAAGTTAATTAAGAGCATATAACTATTATGATTAATGGTGGTGGCTTTGGGGAAGCTGTGGCAACAGTTAAGTTTATAGTGATAGAACGAGTAAGCGTTGTTTTTTTATAAGTTGATAGAACATTGTTTTAGTCATTCTCTCTTTTGATAGAATGCACATTTTTTAGAGCCTTTTTTAATAAACAGTTTCAAAGGATTTTTAAATAAGACAATAGCTAGGAAGGATTTCTGAAATTCTAGTGTAATTGCAATACTTGGTGAAGAAATTGGAAAAGTGGGGAAACAGGTATCTGCTCCTGTGGTATTGTAGGGATTGTTTCACAGGTCTATATTATAAGGATTTGTTTACATTTTCGCTCATTAGACTCATGACTGCTGGAAATATTGTAATCAGTAAAGGAAAAGAAAAAACATATTTCTTGCATTGAAACCGAAATACAGAAATACCATCTAGTGTCCACCAAAGAGTCACAATCACTGCAGACCATAGTTGTTATTTTAAACTTATTCTAATCTACCTTCAAACAAATAGCTTGAACCTGGGTGCATTTAAGAAAACTAAACTGTTATATTATTAGATAGTTTCAAGGAAATTAAACTCACATTAGTTGATGAGGAGAGTTCAAAATTCCTCTCGATGTTGCCTTTATTCCCTTTTCTTTGTCTTACAGTTCTTGTTGGCATTCATTTCATGTGAACACATAGCTTCAGATATTCTACTCTAGGTGGTTTTTAACCATATTGGTTTTGGTTAATTACATTATTTCTGAATTGTTTATTAGATATAAAGGCCTACATACAGGATCAACAAGGTTTTGGTGTTTTAAAGGATTAAAGTGTAAAATAATCATATTTGTACAACACAGGTTCAACTACTACCACAACAAAGTAAACAAACAAGTCTAAGAAACAGGAAAATCAACTTCAATGCTCTCAGTTTTAAGTTTGAACCCAGCTTTTGATCATTATTCTAGGATATTAAATTATACTGGCTTCTGTACTGTTAAGTACATGCTAGTCTTGCAATTGAACTCTTTGATGAGAATGGATTGAATAAGACAACAACCATGCCTTATTCCACTATAGGGTATCAGATACATGGATCAATTGGTGCCATTGAGATCTATCAAAAAACATATATCAAAATGCAGAATGGATGGAATATATTTTAATAATGATATCAATTCTAGTATTGTGGTAAGAGTAAGACCATCAACTTTTGAAAGGGATAAGTCATCTCTGGTTTTCAGTTTTGGTTTTGGGCTTTTCATTCTTCTGCTCATTCCTCAAAAGCGTCATCTAAGCAAATTTAAAATGTTTGGCTAGAACACATACTATTAGAAAGTGAAGTCCAGTAATTCTCTTTTTGGACTTGATGATGATATATTTCTACTTCATCGAAACCATTTTTCTTTCTTTTGATCCATGAATATCATTTGTGCCCCTGGAAGTTGCTTTACAATCCTTTGTACAACAAAACAAACTGTTGATTAAATAATGGTTTTAAGTCATTATTATCTCTACTACCTTGCCAAGACTAGATAAATAAGAATGAGGCTTTTTAGGGGTCAAAAAGCAAATCATGAATGTTCACAATTGGTTGGTTGTTAGCATGCATTTAGTTTGTTGATGTTGCTAGATTGATGGAAACCATGGTGATATGGCGTGCTATTATCATCTTATGTTGGGTCCTGATTCAAGAACTTATTTGGTTCTTAAGGTGACATTAGTTTGACTTACTTTTTTACAGCTGGTCTGACTTAGATATGACGGTAAAACCAACTGTTGCATTAAGGGCTATTCTTGTTGGAGGCATAGCAGCATTTGCTAAAATAGCAGGTGCAATGAAAGCTGCAGGTGGTGCAAAAATGGGTGCAGCTGCAGCTGCCATGACGGCAGCAGCAACTGCAGCTGTGGCAGGGTCAAAACAAGAGCAAACAGATGCTTCTCAACAGTCTCCAAAATAATTATCTGTATTTTTTCTTCCAGTTTTACATTGTGTGTTGGTAAGTTTCTGTAGCCTAGTTGAATATTCCAAGTGGAAGAAAGAGGCCATATGCGAATTATAGTCTTGACAGATGGTGATAACCTCTTCAAAGTCTTTGTAATAAGATTACACTAAATTTATACAGTTCCTGAAGTTTTAGATGGAGCTATGGATGGATTTCATAGACAAAACTAAAGTCTCAGCCGATTAGTTTGTGAATTAGATTTTGTAAATCTTATTTTGCTAAGAAATGAGTTATCTTTGAAGTAATTTGTGGTGTTTGAACTTTGAATATTATTGATAAGATAATTTGTCAAAGTACATATAGGAAAAGGGTTTGGTTTTAGAAATAAATATAAGATATGCACTCAATCGTAATTTTTGTAAGGGGAGTGGATTCACACAGTTCCTTTGTGTCAATTGAGCTAATTGTCCTCACACTGTCAATCTGATTGTGAATAAGAGGAATGGTACACATATTTTGACACCTATTTTTTATAAATTTATTGTTATTGTGTTATAAAACAATTTGTCTATTTTCTATTAGTGGGAGTAACATGAGCTTTTTCATAATAAAAACAAGTATTGAAAATAAATACCAAAAAGCGTTTGCAAGCATTTTTCGCATTAAAATAATAGGTATGTTCGCATCGCTTATTGGCTTTCACTGGCTCAACTTTTTCTCTCCTTTTCATGGGGAGGAAGGGTAGGTCATTTGGGCTTATTGTCAGAGAATTATTCTAGCATTAAGGAGAACTGATAAAGTGTAAAGTGATAACACTATGGGCCATTGAATTTGTGGAAAGGTCCTAAAGGAACCTTATTTGAAACCATGATACTCTATCACTCAATTAGCACTTCCAGCAGAAAAAAGGTAGGATAAAGGGATATAAATTGTCTTTTCATATAATATAACAGTATGGCTTAGTAGTTCTTTTTTTTTTTTCATTTCAATAGATAAGTATACATGAGATTATGGATTCTAATATCTGCATGAAAAAACTGCTTATTTATCAAAATTGAAGGACTTTTTTTATATATTAAAGTGAATTTTAAAGGTTTTTGTTTGTTAAATCTTTTTTATTTAAAAAAATTACTTAAACCTAAAAAAAACAATTAAAAGCTGAAAAGAATATAAAACATGATTCAAATCATAAGTTATTTTGAATAGGTTGTTTAAACTTTAAAAAAAAATTAAAAAAATGTTTTCTATAAAAGCATTTTTTAAAAGGCATATAAGATTTGTTTCTTAAAAACAACAGAAAATTAATTTCATAAAAAATGTTATTTAGACCAACACATCAGAAAATCAGAAAACTACTTATTTTATTTAAATAAACATTTTAAAAAAATAAGCTTAAACAAACAGATCCAAAATCAGAATATTTTTAAAAAGTAAGTTTTATAATTGTAAACAAATACAAATTAGCTTCTATTTTTTAAAAATATCTAAAAAATAATAACTAGATTATTTTAGATAATAATTACTTTTTTCCAATATATAACAAACTGAGCCTGAATGGTTAATTGAATAACTACATCAACTAGGTCTTGATTGCAGTTTTGGTTACTATGTTCATTTTGCAAATGTCGTTCTTCTACTATTTTAAAATGTGTAATTTTTGTTTATCCATTAATTTGACATTCAATATTTATCAAAAATACTTATTGATAAAATACTTAGATCATCTTTAGTGGTAGATCTCAAATTGAGATCTTAGGCTATTTTTTAGTAGACTCTATAGTGTCACATAGAATTAAAGATCTCTCAAGATCTCTTTTTTTTTTTTTTTTAATGATAGATCTCATTTTGAGATCATAGAGAGAGAAAAAGAAAGAAAATTTATTCATTTTTAAACAATTTGAATATCTTAAGAGATCTTTTACAAAAATTCATCCTCCATGATGAAAATCTCTTCAACTCCTTTATTGAAAGATTTAATGAATATCAAATCTTAAATTCAAGATCCTTACTCAAGATCTTACACTAAAAGTAGTCTTATCACACAATGCAGTAGAATCTTACATCAACATACATATCTCGACATGATAATACAATAAAATATCATATCAGTATTTTCATGCATTAAATACTGGATGTAAAGTTAAAATATAGACTAAAATCGGACAATGAAAATAGAGACGGGGACTAAATTTACACACTAACAAAAATAAGAACAAATTCACATGATAACAATAATATATAGAAGAGCAAAATGCAACTAAATCATCAAAGATTTCTAACAAATTAAAAAATAATTTAGCTGTCTTTTTATTTTTCTTTTGAATTATTACAAATGACTAGAACCCGCACTATTGCATAATAATTCTGTAGGAAAAAGAGAGGAAATACGAAATAACATAATATATGCTTGCAATGTGAAATGAAACCTCTAAGCACTCATTTCCATTAAAGAATATGTGTCATTTTTATCAATGAACACCTTGGAAATGAAGTAATTGATTGAGAGAGAGAACCGAGAACATGTGCGTATACATGACATATAGGCGAGAGAAGAAAGAGATGAGGGATTAGTCAAACCATGCAGTAAAGTTGGCATTGTTTTTTGCCAAAGGAGAAGAGAGGGAGGAAAAGCATCTTTTTAGTGTTATATACAATGACAAGTCAACTAGGGCTATATGGCTGTATATATAAGGCCATCATTTAAAAACGCAAGAAAACAAAAGAAAAGGGATTCAATCATTCTGGCAGCTCTCACAGCTTTTAGAGGTAGATAGCACTACAAATTGTTTGTTGTGGTTTGCCTTCTGCTTCTCTTCTAATTGAGTCAGCCAGACAAAAAGCACCCCAAACAAAGCACAGCTACAAGACTACAACAACCAATAGAAACAGTAACGGTAGAGAAGATAGAGAGGAAGAAGGAATATATCATATGGCCATGCCATAGGGGACTGTGCTTTTTGCTCTTTGTGCAGTGCTCTCTCTACCTTGCTAATGCTACTACCCTACACATTACACAAGCTAGCCCACCACCCCTTCCTTTTTTATTCTTTATCTGTCTATGCACCTTCCTTTTCTTACACAAAGAGTTATCAGCAGTACTTGCATCAAAATAACTATCAGCTATTTACCATCTCATTTAGCTTCATCCTAGTTAATTACAAATATTTCTTTTTTGACAAAAAACAAATTTAATTACATATAAATAAATAAACAGTAATGTCATTGAGAATGAATTAAAACTAGTAATATCTCAGTTTCATATTGATAAGAAATCACTTGTTAATATTTGGATACATGCATATGATTTGTCGTATATGTGCATGTAATATTGACTGTTAATTTTTTCATCTTGGGCTGTATAGCGTTTCGAATTATTGTAGCGGTCATTTCAATGCACTGATCTCTAACACAAGCTATGTTTGGATTATCATTATAATCCCATTGGAGGATGCTAAACGTATTATTGGAGAAGAATGTTAGAGTGTATGTTAGACTTCTATTTTTCAAATTTATCTTTAGATCATCTTCAGTGAAAACCAAACATGATCTTTAAAGAGTCAAAATTGATATTATATACATGAGAACAAAGCTAAATAATAAATTTTTCTTTGATGTAAAATAATCACACTAAGGTTAAAAGCATGCTTATTACAACCTCTTATCATTAGGTCGATCCTAATGATTTGCTATATGATCAACTTGAAATCACAAGTTGCATATTATCAATATTTTTCATATGGTTCTATTTTTCGAACGACATCATTTAGGTTTTTAAATTTTTTTTAATAAGTCCTATATAACGGTCTTTGGAAAATTAACTCCATTTCCATTGGTGTGTTGGTAAACTCTTTTCCATTGCTGCAACGACACGATAGAGGGAGAGAGGGGGTAATGGTAAATTCAACAAGAATTCGTTGATATCAATAAGACAATGGCTGACAAGGACAACAGAACAATTACTCCTAAAAACTTGAGCATGCACCGCAGAAAACCAATGCGATCAAACTTTGAAACCATTCTGTCCAAAGAAAATTTTCAAATTGACTGAACATGTGTAGCGTACAGTTACGTTCATATATACGACCAATTCAAATCATTGGTAGCGTGGTATAGGGTGCTCATGCGTAGGGACAAGGGTCATGTTGTGAGTCTGTTAATTCAGAAGTTAATTAGGCCTCATGGCTTAATACAAGTATAGAACACTTACCAAAATATTTATTTTTTATCCACATTTTTATAAGAGATGATCTTATCCGAATTTTATAAAATTGTTATGGTCGATAAAATTTTATTTTAAAAAATATTTAATACAATTACTTACTTATTTGAACCTCATATAATTACTTAAACTAAAACAAACAACATTAGGTAATATATATATATGTTTGGTAGTGGTGTTAATCAATCACATTGGGTACAAATAATTAATGTTTTAAAAGGTTAAACTATTAGGTTAATACCAAAGTTCAATCATTGACAAACATAATTTTTAATCATATTTTAGTTATTTTTTTATTGAAACTTCGAATTAATCAAGATCATTTTAATCAACAGGAGGGGTTAAGATCAACAAAATATATTCATTGATAAAAATAATTTTTTTTTATGGACAATGTTATTTTTACGGATAATTAGTAATTAGAATACAATGATAGTATACATATTATTATCTTGCATTTTATTGGTGATGTATGATAATATATTATTCATTTTTGTGTTATATATAAAAAAAATATTTTTAATTGATTAACAGAAAAATTTTATATTGATAATGCATTGAAATAAAAAGATTTAATTACTGTGTGATGTGAAAAAAATATAGATGGTACATTAATCAATCAAAAGATATTATTAGTATAATTTTTAAGAAATTAGTATAAAATAAAATAAAACTATTATATAAATTATTGTAATTTAATTAAATGAAGATATAAAATTATTTTATATTATTAATGTATTAGTGTATCTTGTTTATAACATTCTTTATCTTTATACATTTATCATGTTCATTTTATTTATTTATTTTTATGTCTTCCTTATTATAAAAATTATTTAATTATTTAACTCTTTCCTTTTTCATGTGTAGATTGCATCGGGATTCAGAGGAATCTTTCGCTGCACATATGTTTTGCCTTTACAAACCAATGAAATTAGAGGTGCCAACGGCACTTTTAAAGCTTCCTTATTATACCTACATGCATCTACTTCATTGACCTACCAGCATATATATACCAAATAAAAATAATATAGCTATGGTAGGGGTAACCATCGGTGTCGCATAATTCATTATTAAGTTGCCACTCAAACATTTATTATGCTATGATTAATATACCTCAAATAAAAAAAAATCCCAGATATTATTATATTCCTTAAAACCACATTGAGTTTCTTATGAACAATAACCAATATTTTAGCTTTTTTTTCGGATAGGTTACAGAAAAATATATAATTTAAAAATCAATTGACAGTTTATTATAAGTTTTTATTTTAACGTCAATATTATTTAATAAATATATAAGTAAATGTATTCTATTTCGTTACATATTTTATAGATGTCTACATTATGTAAAAAAAAAAAATCATATACAACTATCAAAATAGTATTATTACATAATTTAATAATTAGATGAATAAGATTTATTTTTTAAAAAATATTAAATATGTATTTATTCATAGATCAGAGTGAGATCAAGTGTGTCCCACAATTTACTTGATTAAATATTTAGGAACGGAACTAGGATAAAAAGTTAGGAGAGCAAAATTTAATATTCGAGTCAACCATTATATGTAATTGAAAATATGTTTTATATAGTTAATTTATCTATTATATTAAAATAATTTTATATTTTTATATGCAAAAGATATTTAAATTTTAACAAAAAATTAAAATATAAATGAAAAAAAACAGAGTTTAAAGCAATTATCTACTCTTAAAAAAGCAATTAACATAATTAAAATTGCATTAAAAATAACGTCAATTATGTTTTGATTGACATTTTTATTTATCCAGATCTGCCTTTTAAGTTATTTTTTGATTGACAGTTTTTTTTGGTAGAAAAAAAAAACAACACTTACTTAAAGTATTCAAACCCAATCGCGTTTGGACCAAGATTATGTTCATCTTGTATAAAAAATAATTTATATAGCAAGTAATGAATATTAAAAGTAATTAATATAAATAAATTAATTATATTTAAAATCAATATCAATAATTATAACAATTAACATATATTTACCTAATATAAGAAATTATTGTTATGAATAATATCTCTGAAATGAAATAAAAGTAAAAAAAATTGATGCAATATTTGAAAGCAAAAAGAAAGAGTAATAACAATCAGTTTTGATGCAATAGGAAAAATAATAACTTTTTGACATAAAAAAAATAAAAGTAATAAAGTTGCTTATTATTTGTCAACATAAATGGGAAAGTTGGATGGAGGTAGCAAATATATGATACCACAAATAAATGGACATTATGTTAATTCGGCGGTGGGGAGAGTCCCAATAGCATTCAACATAGTTTTGAAGAAATTCTATAAAAGTAAAAACTAAACACAAATTTATTATATATATATATATATATATATATATATATATATATATATATATATATATAACAATTTATGCCTCTTTCTCTATGTATAGTTGAATATTAATATATTAAGAAATTTCAAAAAGACAAAAGTTGATGAAAAGGTTCGTCCCTCGGGATTGAAACCCATTTGTACACACATCAGGTATCAAAGAGCATCTTATTTTTAATTGTTTTTTGGTTTTAATCTCTAGAAAATCACCAAAACATATATTTAAACAAAGTGAACATGCTTGATGCATTTGTATCATATATATACAAATCCTCTCCATAACAAAGAATCCAATGTTTTTTCTTTTCTTTTCTCCATACTCATCCCATGGTATATCCGTTATAAGAAACTTTATACTTGCATGCAGCATATTTAAATTCTTCAATACTAGTAACTAATCACAAATTAAATTAGCTAAGAGCATAAAAGAACTTAAATATAAAATATACACTAATAATGCATATCAATTAAGCTCTTATAATTATTAGGTAAAAAATTAATAAGTAAAAACATAATAAAATATATGTACATGTATAATTAATTATAAAATATTTAAATTACCTTTCTTATTTTTATCAATAATTATAATTATGTGCTTTTTCTCTCTAAAATGAATTATTCATTTTAAAGGACATAAATGTTCAAACTTTATTCTTGGAGATCACGCATTGTTGCTGTGAACATGTGTCGTGGCCAGGTTATGTTTTGTCTTCATGCTTTTGTTTTCATCTTGAATTTGGGTATCCTCCTTTTCAAATTGTCCAAGACATAAAATCAATTAATTTAATTAAGAAAACATTTATTTTGGCATATTAAATTCGGCTCAAGTGATGACGATAAAAGAAATTAATATTTTATTTAGGTTTCTGTCGTACGGCCTGAATAAAATCTGAACGAATATGATTGAGAATTGCCCACTTTGAGAATAAGCATATTCAAAGTAATACGAAAAAGTTCCATTTCATAATTACCAAAATTAATAACAAATCACTGATGATCGTGAAAAGGTTATGCAAATTTGATAAAGTTGGACCTCCAGAATGGATTAACAGTAACACCAACACATTTATTTATGAAACTCTTATTTTGTTTATTGTTTTTGGACAGGGGTTGCTTAATTTCCCTCAAATTAATCATTAGCATGAAACTTTTTAACTGGAGTCATTGCAAGCCAGCAATTTTTTACTACTGGGCATTAGAATTTAGACAGCGAAAGAATGAAGAAAACGTTATTAATTATCACATGTACTCCACGTTAATTTTTTTAGCAATTTCAAATAAGGATTTTCCCTTCATTTTTTGGAACCACGGGTATTTTAATATTGAACCGAAAATAAAATCTAATTTGATAGAAATAATTTTAGCTTAAAAAAACGTTAAAGTATGCATTCTCAAACCATTTCATTGCCTTACCCTTATTTTAAATTTTTTTTCAATATGTCGGTAGCAATCAAGTTTGAAATACATTTATAATTATATATTAATCATAAATCACCAATTATGACGTTGATAACTAAATTATTTCTTCTCATATTAGTATTTTGATTATTGTGTTACATAATGGTTCTGCAATCCGGATTTCAATTCCACGCTTTCTCTTAATAAATATACCCATATGGCCATATCAATAAACTCTTATTCTTTTTAATTTCATAAATTGATAAGTCATCGGACATCGGTTATATTTTACAAAACAACTACTAATTACCAAAAATAATAGGCCAATTTAGTTATGATGGCCCAAAAATTTAGTTATGATGTTATTATAATCTATTTAATTAAACCTTATACTAAAAAAATTATATAATTAAATCTTTCCTAAATAATATAATACTAATGTTTTTTTTTTTAATTCTGTTTTCAAATGTAAATGTCCAACCCTTTTTTAGAAAAGAAGTTTTGAAATTAAATAAAGTGAAAAATAAAAATTGAGGCAGATGCAATCTCTCAATCTATCAAGCTTAATTAAAAAAAATATATCGTACGGATTAATCATATTTGTAGCATAATTTTAAAAATTGGACCAGATGGATATGTTCAATCAGTCCAATGACCAATATGTTAACCTCAAAAAATTGACTTATCTCAAAATCGGTGAAAATTGGTAAAAAAAGCAGAGAGAAAAAAAAAAAAAGAGAGTCGAACTGGCTCAAAACTAGTGCAGAAAAAAAGTTTGAATTGGTATTTTCAAAGAATTTCATTTTATATTTGTTTAATCAATTTTTTTAAAAAAATTAATCTTAAATATTTTTAAGAAAAATAAAACACATACTTAAAGGTTACACATAGGTATAAATTATTTTATCAATTAATTTTAATTTTAATTTATAAAACATATAATTTAATCATTTATATTAATTTACATTTTTTATATCTTGGTTTCTTATTACGATTTATATTATTTCATTACTTCAAATGTTAGATATTTTTTTTTAAGGAAAGTGAATATTTTTATTGAAGATGGCCATTTTCAAGCACAAGACTTGCCCGAGAAAAAAGTTAGATAATATTTAAAAATATAAATTAATTTGTGTCTTCAGTAGTTCAAAGCATTATATTATTTTATAGTCTCTTAAAAATGGATCCTATATGCTTTTATTCCTTGAACGAATTTCAGAATCACAAGTTTTGGTCTTTATATTTTTTAAATACCCAAATTTTAGTTCTAAAGAGCCAATAAGTTTTCATATCTTAGAAATGTTGGACATTTTAAAAAATAATATAGAGATGATAACTTATAGTTTTAAAGGTCGAGAATTAATTAAAACCAAAGATACTCGTTTTTAAGGAACTAAAATAAAAATACCATTAACCCTTATCTTGAAATACTTATTTCTCTAACTATTTTATTTAACATTCATGTATATGCACTATAAATAATATTTTTAAGAATGGAGTAATAAGGCTCATCATATATCTGCCACAGTAAAATATATCTCAACTTCAACCCAGTGTCAAGAAATTATAAACGGCTAAATATTCCCAATGCAATACAGAAGGTATAAAAAGTTTACTTTTGATACATCACCAATATAAAAAATTTATTCTATTAATCAACTGAAAATCATCCTAACTTAATTTACTACTATATTTGGTAATATTTTATTAAATTATAGTATAGAAAAATTACAGTGTTACAGTTAAATTCAAGTACGAGTTCCATTGTATAATAATAATAATAACAATAATAATAATAATAACAACTGTATTTTCTACACCCCAAAATTACATTTAGAAATGAATAGTTATATAACAAAATTACCTATTTTAATATCCATACTAATATAAAACTAGCATGCTATAAAGCCTCTTTATTATAAAAATTTAAGAAACATATAAAAGGCCGTCCAAATTAGATATAGTTGTCTCATGCCTTTATCTTAATTACCCAGAAGAAATATTTTAAAATATGTTTAAAAATAAAATTATTTAAATTTTATTTATTTTATTTTTTTGGTATTGAAATTTTATATTAATTTTAAACTAAAAGTAAATTAGTATGCATACTTGTCTTTTGCTATTATAAGTAAAAATAACACTGTCACCATGTAACTAATTTTTCTAGTTAAATCAAATTGATTTTACCAAAAAATATAATTCATGGATTTCTTCCGTTTGATTTTAAATTCATATAATCATAACAACTAATGCTATTAATATTTATATTGGTATAAGGTTAAATTAGTCAGCTCACATGAATATTTGAACATTTCACACTAAAAAAATAATTGGTCTTGATCATGTAAATTGCTAGTTTGTAGCCTTAAAGTTTTTAAAATCGTTATAATTTATCATTTATTGATAGTTTCAATAAGCTGTCGTAAAATAATCCTTGGAAACTATTTTTTTTATTTTATTTTAAAGACCTACTAAAAAATGTCTAAATGTATTTTAGCATCTAATTGAGTAATTTATAACCTTCTATAATATTATTATAATTATAACATTCGTCTAGTACTGTCTAGTCTTTTCTTATATATAATATAAATTTCATCTGTATGTAATAATGAACACAATATTGCGATTCGTAGATAAGTACATAAGGAATGAAAACATTGGGATCGATTCAGAAAGGTCCTTCCCTTTGGGAAGATCGAAAAGAGCATAAACAGAAGTTATACTAATTTAAAAGGGGAAAAATTATATCTATAGATGATTAATTAAAGGATGAAAAAGAAGATCCACATATATATATATATGGAGCTACATAGCTAACCTTGCCATGGCTTTTGAGATTGGTTCTGCTGATCATGGATACAATTTCCAATGCCAGCAATGGTAAGAATATCAGCATGAGATAGGGGCCTAAGACCCAAGAAATCTCTGGTCAACCCTTCATTAATATTATTCCCAGCTGCACCACTTGTTTTTGAGAATGTGTCATGCAGATACAAGTTCTGATCATCATCTAGTTTCTTTGAGCTCTGAATGAATGCATCCTCAAAAGGGGTTCCTTCAAAGGAAGAAGGAGAAGAGAAAGAGTTGATAACATCATGAAGAAGGGATGGTGCAGAAGAAGACACAGCAGCAGCAGCAGCTTTATTCCCCAATGGTGATGATGATAGTAAGCCATGGCTGAACACTGGAGCAGTGTTAGTCTTAGTAGTTGTTGTTGAAGGGGTGGTGGTGGTGGTGGTGTCTTCACGTGAGGACAAGTTCAAACCAAAATGAGCAGAATCAGCAGAAGGAGACACGTGAGCATGATGGTAGGGCCCAGTCATTGCTGGTGTGGAACCACTTCTGCTCATGGTTGCACCCATCTGAGCTGCTTTCTGCAGCAATGCGGTGGCTGACATGTGTGGATTAGGGACTGTTTGGTAGGCAGCAAGAGTGGGACCAAGACTAGGGTTAGGGTTTTCTTGATGTGGAGGAGAGAACATTATGGATGAGGATGAAGAGAGATGATGATCAACAACTACTGTTGCTGGTGGGCCAAGCCAAGGGGGCATTTCTGGCCTAACATTGAAACTTTGTTGCTCTTTTTTCAATGGGAAGGCATGGAGGTTTTGAGGGTCGAATTGGGTTTGGAGAGTACTCATGTGAGAGGAAGAAGGTTGTTGTTGTGGGGGAAGAAGTGGGTTTGCGATGGCTCTTGCACTCTCCTCTGCCAATGCATCACAGAAAGCTCTGTGGGTTATGAAACTGTCCCTCCTGGAAAATAGTCATTAAAAAAACAAAATTACAAAAAACCAACAAAATGTTACTAAACTGTTGTGACAGTAGTGTAGAATTATTGACTTTCTTACTTTCATTCTCTCTCTTACTTTTCAACATTTATTAAAAAACTCTTTAAAGACATGTAGATATTCCATTAAAAAAATTTCCATACTAGGAATTTCCACTCTCTCTAGGGAGGGATTATGAGACACTGCTATATCAATGTAATGAATTTAATGTTTCTTCAGTGGTATATCATCTTGTAAGAAGGGATATAAGGAATGTGTGAAAGTATATACATATATATTATTAATGGAATTGAATTTTAATAAAAAATTTACTATGTCTATGTGTCAACCTAGGATTCAAATCCCATCCTCCACAAATGAACATTATTGATGTGTCTTGACTGTGGTGCCTTAACTAAACTGGACTTGTATGTAATCCACATTTGAAATGGATTTGAGTTAGTTATACCTTGAGAAGAGGGTTCCACAGTCACATCTGTACTCCCTAGTGCCACAGGTTTTGGAGTGAGCTTTCCAATCTGATTGAACTGCATACTTCTTGGAGCACTTGTCACATTTCCACTTTTTCTCACCGTGCTTTCTGCAGAAGTGCTTCTTGATCCCAGTTAGGTCCCCCAGGGCCCTTGATGGGTCATGATGCACACAACTTGGCTCTGGACACACATACACCTTCTTCCTCACCTCTTTGCTTGATCTCTGCTTCAGCTTCCATGGCAAATTGTGCCCTCTTCTGTGAAGCTGAAGGTTCTGGTCTCTTTGAAATCCTTTGTTGCAGATCTCACAAATGAACCTGTTTGTGGCAAGAAGACTCTTGGGGGACAAGGCTATAACCTCGGCATCAGGGTCTGAATAGTCAAAAACAAAAATAAAATAAGAAAACACATTAAACTACACAAAACATGACATATATATGTATATTAACCAAACCAAAACAAATGAGGTTTAGACTTTGAATGGGGAGAATATGAAGAAAAAAAACCTGGGTTGCCAGGGAGGTTTCTTTTTTTCTTTGGTGGTTGAGTCTGAGTTGGTGGTGGAGCCATGTAGCTGGTTCCAATTTCAGTTCTGTTACCTGAGGAAGCACTAGCTTCACCAGATGCAGAAGTCAAATTTGACATGTTCTCCTCCACTATTTGTTGCTGTTGCTGTTGTTGGTGGAACATAAAACCCTTCATCTCCATATATATACTTGCAACTTGCAAGTTTTAGAAACCTAAGGTTGTGGTATAGGCCATAGATCTTGGTTTTTCAAATGCTGGAAAGGTTTCTGGGATCCAAAGGACAAACCTTACCAAAAATAGAAAGGGAAGAAAAATGAAAAAAAAAAAAAAAAAGTGGACTACAGTCTACAAAAGCTTCTAAGACTGGAAAGAGAAGGAACAAGACACAACAAATTAAGAGGCAAAGTAAATTGATATTAAAACTCAGAAATAATAACTAATAATTAATAAATCTCTCCAGCAAAGAAATAAACAAAAAAAGGAGAAAGAAAGTTGCTGAGAGAGTAGCTAGTCTCTCTATATCACTACTACTAGAAAACTTGTTACTAGTTTGGAACTGACCCAAGAGACAAGTTTTGTTTTTTTGAAAGAGCAGAAGAAACAAGTAAGAGGGAGTTATGATAAAGAGAAGTGGAAGGTGAAGCAGATGGTGGTGTAGCCGCAATCCGTATTTTTCTCCTTCATGGTTTGAAAAACCATGCTTGATACATAAGATATATGTATATGATAATATTATCAAAGAAATAAATAATATATAAAATCCAAGGATAGCCACACAAATATGAACAAAAATATAGACCCTGTTGTTTAAAAGTTTAAACTCATTATCAGAAAGAGAGAGAGAGAGAGGGGTGTGGATGAGAAGAAGAGGATTCTCTGTGTACCTCAGCTAGTCCAAAACCACAAACACACAATAGGGGAACCTTACGGCTAACTCTGACGTTGAGCTTTCTGTCTTTTCTTCTGTTCTCTTTCTCAACCCCCAGAAAAATATCACTGCAATATTTCTCTCTTTATTGTGTGTTTTTTCTTTTGCTTAAAAATAAGAGTTAAAAAGTGTTTTGGCTATAAATAAAAAATAAATAAACTTTTGTTCATATACAGACTTCTTGCTTGGCTTTCCCTTCTCTTGTAAAGTAAGCACAAAAAAGGGTCCAAAAAAAGCAACCACAAAAAGAGAGTATCATTTGTATACACAGATAGAGAGAGTGTATGTGTGTGAGAGAGAAGCTAAAATTCTATTATTTAACTAACATCATGGTTGTTAGACCCTTCTAGTTCTCGGCTTTCTACATTTTACAGCGACATGATTGATTCATTGATTAAATTCTAACAAGCATGGCTAAAAGCTTATCCTTATAATTCTTTTTATAAACTATCTGTGTATTTAATTCAAACTTCTTTTCATCATCCTTCATCTCATCATTATCATTGTAACTATTGACAATATAAAAAAAAGGTGAATATTCTGACAAATTTTGCATGGTTCTCTGTATTAAATTAAATAAAATTATAAACAAATTAATAGATCTTGTTAGGTTGTGGAATATGGATCTAGAAAGGCAAAGCTGCCTCCCTAGCTAGCTAACACTCAAACTCATAGCCACCCCTCTTTCTCTCTCTATCTTTCTTATTCCCATCGTATCATTATCAGCCACAATTTTTGTCGACCCAGTCATTTTCATTTCAAATTGGTCATTATCAGTATGGAAAAATTAATGATGCTACAAATTATGGTGTGGGATCAATTTCATCCATAGAGCATCAACTTGGACACTCATGTTGTGAGGATTAACATTGCTTCCTTGACACCTGCACTAAAGTTGACTCCACAGTCAAGATTGCAAAAAAAATCTGATATTGTTAATTAAGAGATATTAGATATTCACAATCACTCTTTAAAGCAAGCACACAGACACTTAAATTAGTGGTTAAAGAAATTTAGTTGTTAATTTATTAATGTTTTAAGAATTTTGAGTCATTCATTTTCAGTGAGATCCTAATCTTAAAACAATGTGTATATATGTACACATGTTTTTAAATTGTAATTGCGGACATTGCGGCTGTTGCGATCTGGATTGTGAAAATATTGCAGTGTGAAATTCTTGTATGTTTACACCGAATTAAAAAGAATTTTCAATCATTTTAATTATTGGCATATCTTTTATTAATAACATATTATAACTATTCATTCATTTTAAGATTTGGTATCTCCTAATGTTCCATTCAATCAAACTCAATCGACCATTGTCACTTAGAAGTTCAAAATAAAACTTCGAAATCTATATTTAATTTAATTTAGATTAAAAAAAAGTGAAATTGAATGGTGCTAAGGCTCAATTGCACCTTCAATGCATTTCTACCGTGGTTATGTTGCCATATTTCATGTGTTTGAAAATCACACCGTAATTGCAAGCCGATGCGTTGCATATACTGCCACAACACCAATATTGCGGCCAACAGTAATTACAGTTGCAGATCCTATTTAAAATCTAGACCAAACATTAATTTAGTTGCAGTTTTTAAATCATTTCAGTGTGTGTCTGTGCAAGTTTTGTGACTGTTAATTATGAAGCTAATTTACGGTTTAATTAAACTCCTTTGTAAATTGATTGAAGTTGGCAGAGTATTTCTTTAGTACACTACAAACTCAGAAATTTCAGTAACAGACATATAACAACGTGAAGATGTATAAAATATTGTGATTTAGTATGTGTAAGATAAGATGTCACAGTGATAGAGATTAAGAGCACAGTTAACAGCCATACACGAATCTTGAACATATATAGTACTTGCAAAACTACATTGTTTTCTGTTTGTTCAGCTTTTCGAAGGGTTGTGTTCCCAATACCGTGACTTGGGTTTCAAAATTTGGCATTAGAAAATCATTTTAATTTTGTCTTTGTCTTGTTTTATTCTTCAATGATTAATTTTTTGAAAAGGGGATCCTGCACGACCCAAGTCTCAATATGCTCTCCCAGCTCATCCTTGCTATTAAGATAGTATTTATTGAGCAGAAATTTAGAACTAGCTGGTGAATACAATAGTACATTTATTATTATAAGTGTGGGAGAATATTTTAATGTTTATATTTTGTAGTATATGCAAATTTTTCATTAAAAAATGACATCATGCACATTTGGCATATATAATGTATCCCATATATCAAAGTTGAAAATTAATTATTCGTCTCTAACATTTTTAGTAGGTGCAAACAGAGATTTTTAAGAAAGAAATATTTCTAAAAAGGAAAAAGGATTGAGTTGAAAAAAAAAAAGAATTTCAACTATAATTTTAAATTTTATTTTTTCAATCATATTAATTTACTGCTTGAATTGGAAGGAAATTTCAAGTTATTTAGAAGAAGGTTGAGATGACTCATATATACTCTAAAACTGTTAATAAATTTTTATCAACAAATATATAATAATAATAATAATAATAATGATAATAATAATGGGTACAAGAGATACCCAAACCCTTTTACATATAAAGAAACTACATTGTAATACTGCCATAAATCAAACTATATTTCTCCTACAACTGTTAATGATTGTAATTAAGCAAACTAATTTTTAAATTGTTTAACTACAATAAAATAAATTTATTAATTGGTACTTGATTCTCAACTCTCTAAGAGTAAATTTTCTACTTGTTCTATTGATATGATTTGATATACATATTAATTAATTAGTTAGGATGGCTCGATTGACAAATCTCTGCCTCTAACTTTAGCTGCCTAACTTTCATGCTTCTACTCATCTTGTTTATCTATTTAGTTGCTTGCATTAGAAAAATAACATAGGTCAAATTTTGGAGTCAGGTCTATCAGAAACATCTGCATTCGAGAGCAAACTTGTGGCATGAAGACAAAAGTACACACACAAACACACACACACACACACACATATATATATATATACATATGTTCTTATGATGATGATACCATTTACATATCTAAACAATGTGTTTTGAACCTATAAAGTAGAGTCAGCTAAAAAAATTAGAAATGCGTAAAAAACATTATTTATTAATTTATGTTTACATTCATTTTATTTACTAAGTACTAAGTAGCGTTAATGCAACTCAGTTATAAATTAATAAGTCTATTCGGAAGTCGAGTAGAAGAGTAATCAACCACGTACTGGTCACTATCGTGGAAACGTACCATAAGGGCACTACAACTAATTAAGCTTAATATATGGGGGCAAATTAATTACACATTTACACCCATACCTCTATTATAATTTAACAAAATTTTTCTGACCTTATATAAATCTATGTACCAAAAAAGAAACCTTATATAAATTTTAATTAATTTATATAATAATATATAACATAATGTATTTTTCAGTTAATACACGTTTTTCTTAAAAATTATATAATTCGAGAGATATCAAAATAATATTAAAAAAGAAGTATTACTCGATAAAATTGCGTTAAATTTCAAAGAATTTGAATAAAATTTATCTTAATACATATTATTATTTATGTCAATAATAGGATGGCGACTCCAACTAATTATTAATTCTGTGCTAAGTGGTTGGTGGCCAAAAAAGTTGTCTGCACGCTTTAATTTTGATATTTCAGATGATGTTTGATGTTGCTGTGTGTGTAAATATATTCTTCACGAGTAGTGTGTGTATATATAATATTTAATAAAATTAAATTATTAGTATATATCGATATATTATATTAATAGACAATTTCATTTATTTAGAAATAGTAATATATTCTAATACAACATCTTGTTAATAATTATAAATGTACTAATAATTTAATATCATTTTCACAAATGTTATGTCAATGAAAAAAAATAATGTTTCATTTTTTCTGTTAATATATAATTTTTCGTAGTGATAACAGTATATTTATAAATATATTCAGGGAAAAAATCGTCTTAATTATTATAAATATAAAAACTATTGACCTACAAAACTTGGATATATTTTTTTCATTACAGATCACACCGGTGTTCTCATAGCATTGTTTTATTCGAGTTCCTTTAACACTACTGTATAAATAGGAAATGACTCATTTCTAATAAAAGAAAAAAAAAACAAATAGTAATCAATAATGCCTAGGGCTTAAAATACTAATTAAGAAACTTAAAGTAAAAATATTTTTATTAAGGGATAAAAATTGTGTTAATTTTTCTCTATAAAAAGAAAACATGCAACAACAAAAGATTAAAATAAGCACCACAGATAGAGATAACCTAATGAAACCATTTTTTGAGTAATCTAATGTAACCACAGCAATTGCAAATAGGAAATAAGAAAAATGAGATCATTTTGTTTATTTGTACAATCTAATGTGACTAAGGACAACACTATAGCCGTTAGCATAGGCCAAAAAGATGATGAGAGTATAATTGTGGCCAGGGTAAAGTAAACTAGAGACAGTGTGAAACCCAAAACAATTATCCGATCTGTGTATAGAGATAGAGGAACACACCTCATGCAAATGCAAGTACCAAGTGCAGAAGATGAGATGGCCAGATCAAATCGGTAGGCCCCACATAAAAAAATATCATGAAGGCGGTTCAGGTGGTTTTCATTTTTTTCTTTCAAAATTTATCAAAATCCCATGCACTTTGAAACAAAACAACCAATTATAAAAAATCAATTTGTTGAAAATAATTTAATATACATTTGTTAATCTATGAGTTGTATTGAAAAATATAATATATTTTATACTATTATCCAATCATAATTAATTATATATGATAAATTTAATTTATTGATTCATATAATAATTATTTTAAAATTTATACCAATAATAATTCATAATTGAATAATAATATAATTTTTTAAAAATTACTCGTATTAACGATTAACTTAAATATTTGAGGTTTGTTAATAATTGAATGAAGGGTATAAACACGATTTTGAGGTTTGTTAATTTTTGGATGAAGGGTAGTGTACACTGTACAACAAAGCCCACGTGTACGGTTGTGATGTGTTTGCTCAGGCAAGAGAGTGGGCCCATCTGAGAAAGCTCACCAAGCTTGTTTGGCACAGCGCTATGCATATCTGAATCTCATTTTCATCAGCACAATCAGACGGCAATTACATTGCATTATTATAGGCATATGCATAGCCCACACCCGTGAAGGGTGAAAAGGACAAGTGAAAGGGAAGAGGATCCCCTCTCTCTCTTGTGCCAGAATAATACTCCATTTTCAGTGGAGGAAAATATAAATTGAAGAAAAAAAATTATAGATATAATATGTAATGTGATGGGAAAAAAAAAAAAGAAGATCCAGACAGAAATGAAAATAAGTTTTAAAATAATCATGTATATTTAATTATTTAAAATTACCCAGTAATGCAGAGTAGACTAATCAATTTATATTATGGCGTTATGTATTAAGTTAAAGTCATATTTTCATTCATGTATTTTAATTTGAATTTGATTATAATATTTTGTATTTAGTTATAAATTGTCTTTATGATAAGATTATTAAATTGTATAATAATTATTTAAACATATATTTTAATTAATTGATAGTATATTAAAATCTTTGCAACGATATATATAAGAATTGAACACTTCTATTTCTTATTTGTTTTTTCAGGTATCTCACATTCAATTCACTCGATCATATTTACCAGTTCAATTTTTTTTTACTGTAACACGATCATATCCTTTCATTAATAATAAAAGAATTGATACATTCAGGAGCAACCGATCCAGAAATCTATTGAATGGACTAATTTTTTTTCTTCCTTTATAAATTTTTAAATATGTAACTTTATTGTTACACATAAAATTAAAATAAATTCTTATTTTGAATGATAATAATCTTAATTATTATCATAATAACAATAAATATAACTAATTTTTTCACAATTGTATACTATCTAACATTAATCATTATTATTTTATATTATATAAAATTAATTTTACACTAACTAACTTAAAAATATTAGGAGGATTAGCAAAAGTAGCGTAAAATCTAGACACTCTTGTAAGATTTTGAGCTACTAATTTATTTGTCCACGTATAAAACTCACCGAGGAGTTATGAATCAAACTAAGCAAAAGAAGTATAAAAATACCGAAACAAATTAAATCACATAAATAGATTGAATGTTATATTTAATGCAAAACTTTAATGTGCATGGTTTTCTTAAATGACAAAAGTTTAATGTATTAAATATATAAGTTATTGTCACTTATATATTGTTACACATTTTGAGAAAATTTTCCTTAACACCAACAATGCGGGTTGGGTAAACACTCTTTGTGGTGGTTACTTAAACACGCCCTTAGTGAATGATTGTTTGCATATGGGAGTTGATTTGGTTAGAAGTTATTACTGGAATCTTTATATTTTCTTCAATTATTAGACATAGTTTGAGTCATGATACACATCACCAACAGTCTAAGGGCTGAATGTTGAGTGTAATTGATTTGGACTATTTTGGAATGAAAGTTTTGAAAATGAGTGTTTGGTGGGATCAATTACAGTTGCAATTTCTTAAAAAGATGTGAGACTCATGCGATAAAACTTTCACTCCTAAATAAGATAAAAGTAGAGAGAGGAGTTTGTACGCATGTTGCCAACGCAAGGAGAGTAATAAAAGAGAGAAGAAAAAGAAAAATGAGTCTCACACAATTTCAACATTCTCTACTTGTCTAGTTTTTTATTTATTTATTTAACTATTAAATTACTTTAATTCAAATTTTTAATCTCTTGTATTTTCTCTTTTATTTCTATCAAATCACTTTACTTTATACTCTTTCAATTCTTTTTCATCTCTTTTCATTCATTTTCATTCTTCATACTCTCATTCATTTTAATTCATCTCTACTAAACATATACTTAATCTTTGTTTAGTTGGATATATTTAAGAAGAAAGGAAATTAAAGAGAAGGAAACAAAGAGGATGGAATAGGCTTACATACTAAAGTAATGGTAAGAATTGGTATAATATATTATCATTAATATAAATTCACAATATTTATATTAATAATTAAATGTCTATAATGAATGACAGATAATCGAATATAACTTATTAGTAAATAGTTTTTATTATAACAAATAAAGTTAAATATTTTGTTATGGATAATTATGGGAGTACTTGTTGAATTGGACTTCCATTATCATCCTAATGATTGTGCCTTAAAAAAATTATACGGCAAGAGAGGAGTTGTGGATTGTGATATGACGTAACAGGAGGCAAGCCATGCCCAACTTTCCAAATGTTTTTTTTCACATGCCTTCATGTCTCACCTTGTACTCCCCACCACATTATGACTCTAAGTTCACTTTTTTTTTTAACCCTTCGTAAAATTAGTTATTAAATGAATATATCGATACTTGTATTTATATATTCAATTCTTGTTCAAACATACATTTGTATGATTCTATATTTAAAAAAAAAAAAAAAAAAAAAACGATCTTGACTAAACTCTCTTAGTAATCTTCACAAACTTGATATGGCTTGTCTATGGAAACTTCGTTTATATCATTTTTCAGTTGATAGCTTGAGCTATCTTACAATCAGGCTTCACTTTAAATCTTATCAAAAGCATCTTCCGGAGATAATTACAGCATCTAAGGTATGAGTAGAAATTAGTTCAAGATACACAAAGACATTGTGAACGTAAGGGGTAAAAATAGAATGACAAAATATGTTTTCAATCTTTTAAAATATTTTTAAATATTATTTTTAGTTTATAAAAATTTAATATATTTTAGTTCTTTCGTTTTTACTTAAACACTTGCTTTAGTTCTTGATAAGGGATTAAAGCTATGTCACTTTTGGTAAATACAGGACCAGAAATGTATCAAATTTTTACAAGACTAAAACCAACACATCAAAATATTTCGAGAGAGAAAAAAATATATTTTATTTAGAATGAAAAGGAAATAAAAAGAGCAATATTAACCCAAAAAACCCTAATCTCCCGTTCAAACACTCGACCTAACATGCCAATTCTGTCGTATTGTTATACACATACCTTCTTTATCATATATTAATATTATTATTCCAAAACTTTACAAAATGTATCGTCCACTCATAATAAAACTGCAGGTATTACGTGATCCATTTTTCAACAAAAAAGAAAAGTACTAGCTTTTCTGAACGTAACACTAATCTTTGATTGACTCGGAGCGTAGAAAACATGGTGGACCATAATCTCAACTCAACATGAATTTCTATGTGGGAACTGTATACTATAGGCCCCAAAAAATACAAATTATGACAATAAGCTCCAATTGCGTTTATGATAGGGCAACGATAGTATACACTACTTGAAATGTCTGATTGTCAACTTGTCACTGTCTAAGTACTGATTCCAAACTAGTGAGAGCTTCAGTGTCCAAACCTGTCCTCCAACATTGTTAATTTGTTATACATAGACCTCCTTTTGAGTGGATCTACCCATTGGAGTTTACATTATAGTTTCTCAAAAAAACTGAAATGTCATCAACTCTTAAAATTCGTCATTATTTAAATGTGGACTTAATTAAATTTTACATTATTAGCTCTCCATACTGTACGATCATATTAAAAAAAATTAAATCTTTCATTGCAGGGGGAAAAAATCCTCCTTTGTTACATTTATGGTAATAGTATCATCCTAGGTGTTTCTTGTCTCTAACAGAGGCAAGGAGAAAAGAAAGAATTATCAATGATGATAGGAAGAAGGTAGAATAATTGCAGGAACCTGCAGAATGTAAGAACTTGTAAAATCATTTGAATGTTTATTTAATAATTTCTCTTTGAGAAAAAAAAAAAAAATAGTTGTCTTATGAATGAGACTGTATACAAACTAGAGTCTGATTGGTATACGAAGCCCATCATAGCTCAGTTGTGCATCAAGGCCTTCAGACTCCAATAGTTTCGCAAGGGAGTCATTCACTTCTTCATGATCCATCAGATGCATCATACCTTCAAATTCCCAATAAGGAGATATTGAAAAATTATTTTTCTAAAGCATTGTACATTGATGGAAAAAGTAAAATACTAACTGCCCCACATTTTTTATTTATTTACCAATTATGAAATTCTAGAGGTGTTCTATCAGGCTTCCTAAATGCATGATCAATGAACTGACGTAGATTAAGGCAAGAAATTAAATTAAGCATTAAGTAACTAGAAGGCTTAAGCTAAACTTACCGGTAAAAAGTGTTCTTTTGGGTTGAATTTTTCGCACTTCCTCCAAGGCCTGAAATGGAAGATCAGAATAAATTTCCTCCGTCCATGGAAAGTTTTAACAAATGTGAAACTAATTATTACCCTTTGAAGTCCAAAATGTGTAGAAGTAGAGCGATCAGGCCTCAAAGCATCCTGTAAAATCACACACCATATGAGCGAGGGAGAAATCATACAAGTAATCCCAGTTATGTCATGTAAAAATAAGGCAATTCTGTGGCAAGATAGAAAGGATGGGAGGGTAGATCACCAGGATTAGAATTTCACAGTCCTTTAGAAGTGGATAAGTTTCTTCAGGAATGTCACTGACATCACTGCATATTTAGATGCATGATCGAACCCACATAAATAGATGAAAAAGCTGAACTGAATTGTAAGCAAGTACTTTTCCACTTAGGTAGAAGCATTACCTAATGTAACATATTTTACCAAAACGAAAACCGAGGGACCGATAATTCTGGCCATGCCACACTGGTAATGGGGTGAACTGAAGTACAATAATAGAAGGGGTAAAAAATAGAGCCAAGCCCCATCCACAAGAAGGAACATGACACAAATTAATTAATTGAGCAATAGGTGAGAAAATAGAGTGAACAGGGACAAAGTACAAAAATGCCCCAATTCAAGATATTAAAAGTAATAATAGTACTGACCTTCAGTCCATGTACAAAAAATGGTTCTTCCGATATGATATTGAATTGCAACTCTGAGACTTTGGCACCAGGTAAGATAACACTAGTATCTACTAAATAATAATGGGTCTTCGTCATCACCTGCATATTTCAATAATGAATACAAGAATAGGTTCATTATAAAAACATATCCCAACAGTTGTTCATTGAAGCAACAAATGGTGAATGATTCAGCAGATCATTAAAAATGAAAAACACAAGCTTTCCTTGTTTTTCCCCTCCGCCCCAGGATAGAGCTACAAGTGCTATTAAGGGGAACTCCAAATTCACAGCAAAGAAATTAAATATCTAAAATGGATGACATGTAAACCTTAATAAACCAAGCTTATTATGCTCCATCTTGAAAGTTAAAAATTAAAATATTGGAAAAGGAAGAAAATTCCCCTAAAACCTTTATTTTCCAGCTAACAGTGATCTAAATAATGGCAATTGTCTTAAAAGTAGAGTAAATTATTAAGAGACAATCATGACTATAGTGCAGGAAGGCCAGCTTCTCTCTTAGGCATGATTTCGGAAGCTCACGTAGTGAAAAATTTGTTTCATCGTGCAAATTAGAAAAGATTGTAACCTTTGGAGATATTAGATAGGATCTTGTGATACACAATTTTCAGGTCTTCAGCCTACACCAGAAGACGAATATTTGATTTCTTCCATATGATGATTTTTATTAGGTTTCACAGTTTCAGTACACACACTTTTCAGCATGTATAGTTTAATCCAACTTTTAATCCTTCTCAGATTTTAAATAAAATTTGTCATATAAATATTTTCTAAATGTATAATGAATTTCTGTGGTGTAAATCTTGAAGCAGATGTATTATTGGCATTAAGTAGCTATAAATATCAGTTGTACACCTTCCTTTCCCAGAGAAAGAATGAATATCAGATGCAACACACACAAATTCACAATTTCCCATGAAAAGCATTAATTTCTTTAATATAATGCATAGATATATAGGAGGCCTTTCACCCTTAAATGATAATTACAATGTGCATATATACAGATAACAAGCAGAAAGTAAATTTGACAACTTGGAATTTAGAAGAAAAGTTCATGGGAGAGGACCTCGAAGTCACGCTTGGCTACATATATTGGAATATGAGGCTGAACATTGTTTGTCCAATCTCTAAGATCATCAAGACCTGGGTAGAAGAACGAAGCAGAGTTAGTTTATATGACCAGTCATATTGATATTAATTATCCACAGAATATCGGAGAGTATAATGTCAGACCTCCGATTGCATCAGCATGTGAATGAGTAATAATGACCGCATCAATTGTTCTTATCCTGACAGAAATACAAGTTACAGATATATAAAATCAAGGCAGAAAAATACAAGAAAATCTGTAACACTATCTACTTCATAAATTTTAGGGTCAATAATCAAGATTCCTTAAGAAAAAGCATTTAAAACAACAAAGAAAGGCCACTTATGTACAAGTCTTATAAGATTTATTTCTCTTAAATTGTTTAGTATTAAAAAGCATTCCAGATATTTGACAAGCCAAATTCATTTTGCATGGGTATTGATGCTTGCACAAACTTACGCTCATACACTCCTTGCAGCCGTCCATTCAAACCATTGGATAACCTTACATAACTTTCTGAATGGTCTAATTTGTGTCTATACCACACATAGTTTGTGCAAGTTTCTTTTCCTAATTTGCATGTCCCCTTTCCTAACCATTGTTATTAATGTTGCATCATAATTTTTCCTATAAAGAAAAACAAAACAAAGTACATAAAATGGAGAAGCCATCTCATGTAATAATATCAATAACAGGTAAAAACTAACCCAAAAGCAGGAAACCAATGGAGAGCACTGTGATAGAAAAATCTGCAACAAGTAAATTAATTAGTTATCAGCATCCAAATGAAGTACATGATGCAATCATATCCATGTTTTCCTTCAAACAGAACTCAAATTAATTTTAATATTATATCCTAAGACACAGCATATATCGTTTCATGACTGGGCAACTCCGACTTATTTAGAATTCAACCCACACATACAAGACTATCTTTGAGACAAACAAAAAAAGACTCATTGACACCCATAACACTATCACAGCCAAGATGCATACTATTATATATGTACCCATTTACATGCTAACAGTTAAGCACTTCAAGTCATTGAAGACTTTTCTACTGCATAAACTGTGATCACAAACAATGGAGTATCCTTCAATTCCTAATGGATCGGTTTTAGGCTTCTTCTGCATTCGATACAAAAATTGTACTAGCAACATATCCAAGGAAAGCTACACTGCTAACAACTAATATGTCAATGTTCCAGCAGAGTTTTGACAAGTTAGAAAAGGAAAAAGTCAAAATAAGGGGCCAACCTTAAACCGAACACGAAATCACATATATGGACTAACATCAATATATAACGCGGATAAATTTCATCCTCCTAATTCCTAATCCAACACAATCTCAATGCATACTACATAGGGCAATTAAAAGCATACTTTCCAGCATCTATAAGAATATTATTGTGTGTTCCTGAGGAGTTGGGATGACGAATGAGGATGCTTGTGTTAAGTCTCCTATTCTTGTTACCCGGTTGAGCAGCTTTTGAACACACCTGCAATAACCAACAATCATAATACCAAAACCAATAAAAAAATACATAAAGATTCCATTTCATAATGTCAAATTCATTCATCAATTACAATAACATGAACTTGGTTGTGTTGAATAATGTTATGTACCTCACATTTGTGTAAAGGGTTAGTCAAGCAGCTAACACGTGGAACCCCTTCACTGGTTCCAGTCCCCAAAAATATAAGCTCTGTTTGATCACCACCCAATTCCACTGCTCCACCATCTCTCTTAGTAGAAGCTTCTGCAACAACACGAACTCACAAGTCAACACAAATTGTATGTAGTAATAATTCATTTATACATAAATCCACAGAAGATTGAATTTTTTTTTTCAGAAATAAAAATACAATAATAAAAGATGTGTAATTTGCAACAGACAACAGTGCTCCAATCGAAAACATAGGTTAAGGTTAGGTTGCAATATTAGAAGTTGTTAATAAAAAGAAATGTTGGAATGGAAGTAGTAGTTACTGGAGTGGATGGAAGAGAAGGGAATGGTTAAAGAGGGACGAGAGCGCCATGAATATGAATATGAAGAGCGACGAGGAGCGAAAGAGAGGAGTGGAGAAGGAAGAAGACGAATGGATGCAACCACCATTGATTGATTCAATGTGTGTAGTGTTTGTGTTGTGTAGTGTGTGTGTGTGTGCCAGTCACATAAACAATTACACACGTGTGTTGTGTTTTGTTTTGCCTCTTTTCGCTTTTTCCCAAGGGAAACATAAAACAAGAAAAAAGCTAATTTTAACTTAGTTTAGACTTTTTAATTTAATTGTATTTTTGGATATCCGTTACAAATAAATATTGATAATAAAATGAAGTTTGTAAAAATATTTTCACCTTTTCTTTTGTATTTAGAGTATTTTTACTGATAGATCTTAAATTGAAATTTTAAATCATTTTTTGGTAGATTACATAGTGTCAATTAGGATTGAAGATCTATCAAGATCTCTTCCATTTTTTCCTTTAATGATATATCTCATTTTGAGATCTTAGGAAGAAAGAGAAAGAAAAAAAATTATTTTTTTCAAACAACATGCAGATCTTGAGAATTTTTTTACAAGAACTCATTTTTCATGTTGAAGATCTTTTTACCTCCTTTACTAGGAGATTTAGTGAAAATCAGATCTTGAACTTAAGATCTAGCACTAAAGATGCTCTTGCGATGACAGCTGAATTTGATTTTGAAATTTATGCATAATAAGTTCAACCAAAAACGAAACATATTTTAATTTTGTTAATTTAGTGGTGTTCTTTGAATGGTGTGTAGGATGTTAAGTTCTAAGTTTGGTGCAGTTATTGTAAAATAATAATAATAACAAACTATGCCTGTGTGCTTGCATGCATGACCTGTTTCAAGTCAAGATAAAAGAGGAGGGTTGGTGTCACGTGTTACGAATCATCGTAAAAAAATAGTTATTTTTATGAGATGAACCTTTATGATATTTCGTTGGGACATACTCATCATAGTAACATTTTACATCAAGCCCCGGGTGTAGCGAAAAATGGGTTAGGATCCTTGCCACAAGGCAAGGCGTTACATCGGTCCCAAGATGTAGTGATAAGTGAGCTAGGGTCCTTGCCGCAAGGTAAGGCGCCAAATTTTAATCCGGATTTGGTGACAAGTAGGCCAGGGTCCCAACATGTAGATGGGCGAGCGTGGCGGACAAACATTGCTAGGGGTTAAGGATGCAATTAGGAAGCTAGAGCGTAAGAACATTAACGGGTAAACTAAGAGAGTTAGCAAATGTTTTTGGTAAGAGGAAAATGAGTATTATTTACTTGCAAGAAACTAAGTGTGTCGGAGAAAAGGCCAATGAAGTGGATGACACCGATTTCATGTTGTGGTATACAGATATAACTAAGAGTCGACATGAGGTTGAAATTATGATTGATAGAAGTTTTAGAGATAAAGTCGTAGACGTCAAAAGGAAATGCGACAAAATTATGATGATTAAGCTTGTAGTGGGTGGTTTAATTTTAAATATCCTTAGTGTGTATGCACTCCAAGTTGGACTGCAATCTAATGAAAACAACCAATTTTGGGAAGATCTAAGGAGGTTTTGAGAGGGATACCACGAGAGGATAAGATTTTCCTAGATAGAAGGAGATATAAATGATCATGTTGGTAAAAATAGTGGAGGTTTTGGCTATGAGATTGGAGAAGATATCTTGGATGTTGCACTAACATATGATTTGAGGCTAGTGAACACATTTTGCCGACTGCAAGGTCTACCTTGGAGAATGAGTCATTACGCAACATGAGCTAATAGTTATAGAGGTTCGATTCAGCAAAGTACTTAATATGAGGAAGAAGACTAAAAACTTAAGGATAAGATGGTGGAAGCTAAATGAGGAAAAACAAATAGAGTTTAAGAAAAACATGTTACGTGAAGGACCGTGGGAGTCTATTAGAGAAACAAATGAAATATGGAATAAGATGACTATGTGTGTCCAAAATGTGGGAATAAGGGTGTTGGGAGAAAGCAAAGGAAACAAAGTTTTTACAAAGGAAATATGGTGGTGGAATGGAGAAGTTCAAGAGGCAATTAAACAAAAGAATGGATGCTTTAGATCTTTATATAAAAGTTCCAATGATGAAAACTTGCAAAAGTAAAGAGTAACGAGAAAATATGTAAAGAAAGCAGTGAGAGAAGTTAGAGACAAGGTTTTTGCTGATTTGTATAAAAATCTTTGGAGCAAAGATGGTGAAAAAAGTGTATACAAACTTGCAAAAATGAGGGATAAGAAGAGCAAAGACCTCACCCAAGTTAGATGCATCAAGGATGAAATCAAAAGCTTTTGATAAGAGATGAAGATATAAATGAAAGATGCTAAACTAATTTAATTTTAATGTGAATGACAACAAAACTAAGGTGGACTTGTAGGACACTTATGATGATTTGAATAACGTGAATAGAATTAACACACATAAAGTTAAGGAGACTTTAAAGAGGATGAAGAATAATAAAGGTTTGGGAATTGGGGCCCGATAGCGTCCCTATTGAAGTGTGGAGAGGCCTAACAGATGTGATAATAAAATGGTTCACCAATCTTTTCAATAAGATTCTTCAAACAAATAAAATATATGATACTTGGAGGACAAATATGCTTATGCCTATTCACAAAAACAAGGGAGATATCCAAAATTGTTTTAACTATAGAGGCATTAAACTCATGAGTCATATTATGAAGTTGTGGGAGAGAGTTATTGAACATCGCTCGAGGAGGGAGATCAATATTTTTGTAAATCAATTTGAATTTATGCTAGAAAGATTTACCATATAAGTTATTTTCTTAATGTGACAATTAATGAAAAGATATCGAGAAAAGAAGAAAGACTTACATATGGTGTTTACATATCTTGAAAAAGCATACGATAGGGTCCCGAGAAAAGTTTTAAGGTGAACTCTTTAGAAGAAAAAATATCATTAAAGTATGTTAATGCAATCAAACGGTGGCGAAGACAATACAAATCTAATATACAAAAAAAATTTAAAAAATCTATTAGAGAAATTAAGATCACTTCATTTGACTCTTACTCTACATGTTTTCATATTGTTAAAATCATCTATAATTGAATCTGTGCTAAAACTCAAAACAATTTCTTTTTCAATGTATGTAACCAAAGAATCATAAAAAAATTGGTCTTTGATTCTATTTCGAAGTTTAGTCTTGATTATCTTCATAGGTGAGAAAAATCTTTCAGTAATTATTGTACAAAATAGAAGAGTGAATATAAGTCTAATCACTCTATCAATAAGAGGATAAATGATAAACTTTTCAATTCTTACTAGCCCTTGAGTAAATAACAGTTTATTTTATTTTAGAAGATTAACAACAACGAGAAATAGAAGAAGAAAGAAGAAAAGAGGGAAAAAAAAGGAATGAATGGAATCCTGAAACCCTTCTCTTTCACTGATTCCAGTACCAAATGATACAACTTTTTTGACTCTTTCTGTTCTCTTGGGATTTGTATATTCTTTTTCTACTCTGTGTGTTTATGTGTCCAAATCTTTCCCTTTTATAGTGTTCTTTCTCCCTCTTCCTCTTTATTCTTTCCCTTTTTATTATTATTTTTTTCTGTTTTATCATCTTCATTTCCTTTTTCTTTTTCTGTTATCTCTTTCCCTTTTTATTTTTATTACATTTTCTTTCCTCTTTTTTTATATATTTTTCCCTCTTTTATGTTTTCTTTCCTTTTTATTGTTCTAATATTTTTTTATTTTTTTACTATGTTTTCCTTATATTTTTTCTTTCCCCTTTCACATATTTTTAATATTTTTTCTTTTTTTTTCATTTTCATTTTTTTTATTTTTTTAAGTATATTTATTTTTTATTTTCAAATTTTAAATTTTAGGGGGGGGGGGGGTCCATCCTAGCCCCCTAATTTCGCCACTGCAATTAAGGATATGTATGATGGGGTTACCACATGTGTGAAAGCTTGTATTGAAACATCAAGATATTTTCCTATCACGATAGGTGTACATCAAGGTTCAATTCTTAGTCCTTATCTCTTTGTCTTAGTGATGAATGAACTAACAAAAAATATTCAAGAGGAAGTGTCGTGGTGTATGTTTTTTGCAGATGATATTGTGCTTATTGATGAGATCAAAGACGTTGTTAATAGGAAACTTCAATATGGAGAAACACTTTGGAGTCTAAAAGATTCATGATAAACCAAAGCAAGACTGAGTACATGAAGTGTGAGTTTTCGCTAGTAAAAGATGGTGATCAATACCTCGTGCATCTACTTGGTCAAGAGGTACCCAAAAAAGATGTTTTTAGATACTTGGGATCAATTTTGCAAAAAGGTGGAGAGATTGATAATGATCTAAATCATAGAATCAGAGTAGAGTGGATGAAATGACAAAGTGCATATGGATTTTTGTGTGATCGCAAAATTCCCCTTAAACTAAAAGAAAAATTCTATAAAACAACCGTAAGACCTGCAATGTTATATGAAACTAAATGTTGACCAACACATAGGTAACATGAGCATAAAATATGGGTAACAAAAATGACGACGTTAAAGTGGATGTGTGGTTATATAAAAATTGATAAGATAAAAAATGAAGATATTCAACGAGTAGTACCATGAGTAAAAGATGAGGAAGTATAGATTGAGGTAATTTGGACACGTAATGAGACGACCCTTAAATGCTTTCGTAAGAATAAAAGTTTGTTACCAAAAGCTCGACACAAAAAGAGTTAGAGGTAGACAAAAACTTATATGGAGAAAGGTAATTAAACAAGATTTAATGGAGTGAGATATAGATTAGCAACGCAGTAGAAAAAGCTTATAAGCTTGATGGAGGGTTAGACCGATTATTATCTCTATATTCCATATACTTTAATTATTTTTCTCTTCATTCCCCGACATTCTTTTCTTTTATCTTATTTTATTTTATTTTGTCTTATTTTCCTTTTTTTTCTTCCCTCTCTTCATTTTTTCAACTTTCTCTTATCTATTATTGTGTTCATCTACCACCGACGTTAATTAATTTGAGTTAAATGTGTTATTGATATTGATGTGATGTTTATTGTAAAAAATAATGAAAAATACATATTACTTATTTTAGTGTTAAAGAAAATCTTATTAAAGAATAAAATATCATTCTTAAATACACATTTTCCGTTGGCTATATAAAAAATCATTTTCTATCAAGTGGCCAGTGCTAAAAAAATCGGAAACAATAGTCCAATATTCTATTAGTATTTTTCTGATCAATTTCTATTGTTGAGTGTTTTTTAACTCAAATTTTTAAACATTAAAGTGATCTAATGTATACATTTAGAAACAAAAACACCCAGTCGGCTTCAGTTATAAAACATTAGAATTCTTCTTTTACTTCTATGGCTGCATCTTGTATTCAATCAATTAAATATACAAGGACCAGGAAGCCAACTCATGATTTTATAACGACATTATTATGTTTTGCAAATTTATACTATTTTAACTACAAATTTAATAAATATTTCAATATCTATTGATTCGTTTTTCTTTTGTAAAACTCATCTCTTAATATTACTAAACATATTATTACATAATATATTTGATAAAGAACACACTCTACCACAAGGATAAAAATGCACAAGAATTGAAAGTGGTAGAAAAAAGTTTTCCAAGGGGACAAATACACTTCTATTTGAAGCAAAGGGAAAATTTTAAAAGGATTGTAAATATATCCTTTATTTAAGGATTTTGATATTTTCAACTTATAGATTTGGAAACTTAAAAGAATTTTTAAGTGTGATTAAACTCATTTTTATTTATGCAAGGATCATATTTGTATTCATATAAATTTATTACTTTGTTTTGTTTGTTTTTATCATTTAATGTTTAAAAACTGGTTGTTAAAACTTCACACAATCAATTTTATGATAGCCAAATTAGATTTGTTCCGGTTTTCAATATTCTTTTTTCATACACTTACATTTGTTATTCATTTATATATTTCATTTAATTATAATTCTTCTAATATAAATAGAAACAGAAAGTAATTAAAGATATCAAAAGAAAGAAAAAATTCATGGGAAGATAAAGCGCCTAAATTGATTTTAATTCATAAATAATTGAAATGGTTAGATTACTATTATAATAAAAGGTGATTGTTATAAAAATCAACAATTGTCATAATCTAATTAAACGCTATTTTTAAATTATTTTAAAATAAAAGGTCTGTATTCAGACATTGGGGGGGAGGGGGGATGATATGACTATAAAAAGAGAGTCAAGATACAAATTTGCAAAAAGTATATGAATTTCTATTTCACTATAGCCTGCTTTTCAAAAATCAACCACATATATGAATATCCAATTTTTTCCCAATCAAACTATACCAAGCACTAATTCTTGTATTAGATCATAAGGATCCAAGTATTGGGGTTAACTTCCACCTCAGCACGAGCCAAACCTCCTCCGCTAAGTATCCTGCAAAGTCAAGAAAAAAATAAGTATGGCAAACTAATTGAGAAATGCAAACTGATCCAATTGGAAGTTGTTTGATGTTTATACTGATGAATCATAGAATAAAAATTCTAAGTCAACCCAAAAATATAACTATAATGGTTCATCCAAAACGAGAATATATGGATGCATGCATATTTTCATCCACAGGCATTCAATAATTATATAGCCCCAGGCACAGCATAAGATTACTAAACACATGACCATCAAAACAGTGCAAAAGGGTTAATCCTAGTAGTTATCACTTATCTTCCACCGTGCTTCAAAGTATGAAGCAAAAATGAAAATATGCAAGTCTACAGACTTTCATTCAAACGGGAAAAAGTGAGAGTCCTAACACCTAAATGAATCAAGTCTAATATTGATCTTGTAATTTAAGACTTTGACTCATTTGCATAGTTATACAAATGCTTGTTCATCTTCTAATTTAATGAAATGTTATTCATCATTACTGCAAGTCACTGAACCCTTCCTTACCAGTTACAACCTACATACTCCCAAAAGTAAAACTCATTCTCCATTGCCTACATGCTCGAAGTTGATAATAATCAATAACTGACAAATTTTTTTTTTGCCTATACAAAATTTAGGTCATCGTTTAGTCATTACATCAAAGATCGAAGTTGTATCAAATGTTAAAGGTGCCATATTTTTCATTTTCAGTGTATATACTTTCACTAATAATTATAACAATACCATATTGTTTTCACCTCTTTTCCCATTTTTAAAATTTTGCAAAATTTAAATAATGAAAACAAAATACCAAACACACCATAAGTATTACATTGACTAAAAATGTCACACCTTGTTTGGTAGCTAAGATGGGAGACAACAACGGATATAAAAAAAGAGTTGAATAATAGTAGGAAAGAATACAAGTCTCATAAACTCTTAACACTGAAGTGTTTGATGCATACAAGGTAACCAACCAAAATGTCAAAAATTGTAATTATTGTATGCAAATGACAAAATTACTTTTGTGAAAAATCAGACACACATTATTCATTCGTCCATTTTTAAATACCCCCACCTAATAACCTCCTCCGTAACACAATTATCAATACCAGCAAGTTGCAACTACTTCATCATCGCACAAACCATCACTCTGCTCAAAATAAAGACTACTCATTGCGGTAAAGTTGTCTTGGTGACTTGTTGGTCATGGGTTCGAATCCGGAAACAGCTTCTTTGCATATCCCTTCCCCTTACCTGCGCATAGCGTGAAGCCTCCGGGTAATGAGATACATAGTTTTTATCAGAAGATCCTCACTATTTTAGCTATACAGACAAACAGTCACCATTCTCAAAAATCTCATTCCAACAACCACTCCCAGCACCTCCTTGCCACTCTACTTGTCTCTCACAGCTGATGGATCTAAAACCTATAGTTCATCCTATGCAGAAGGCCCAGAACAACACCTTGGGTCCAGGTTCAAAGAACTGCCACTCTAAACCAAGAGATGAGTCTTTGTAATGCAACGAACTGGAGCCCCAAAATCCAAGTAGCCAACCCCGGATAGCAGCCACCCCAAAAAATGCTGTAGCAGGATAGCGGGTAGTGGGATGGTCTCTATTGCGAAGTCTAGAAAATAATATACATGATTTATAATTTTGTAACATACACAAAAATACTGAAAATAGAAAAATACACAAAATTAAAAAGTAAAGGACAGTCATAATTAATCCGGGGAATTAATAGAGGGACTTAAAAACATTGAGTTCTCAAAAGAGTGGGACTTAAAGTCGGAAGAAAAAAACATTATTAGGATCAGTTTTGTAAGTACAAAGGGAAAAGTAACCGTCACCTAAAAACATTATTAGGGTGTCTTGTTGAAAAGGCTTAAAACAGATTTAAAACATTTACAATGGGAAAAGCAACTGACAACAGTTAATAGGGGGCAGTATTGAAAAGGCTTAAAAGATATAGCAGATTAAAAAAAGAAAAAGAAAAGATAATGAAAGATAAAAACAAATCAAAAACCCAAATCCAAACGACAAGATTCATGGGCAAAATCAACTTTTTGATCCCACGCTGAAATTGTGCCTGCTCATGCATGCATCCGTTGCTATCTCACCACAAACTGTGGCCGCACCTGCATGTTCAGTATCCGCTCCCGCTGTCCGCAATTCGCCACTTATGCAGCACTATTGACTACTTAGCCCAAAATAATTACATGCAGTGGCAGTTTCAGTTTGAGACAGCAAAAAGTGTTGCAATCATTGTTTCTTTGTGGATGGTTGTTAGGCAGGGAGAGAAATGCTACTGCAACTCAATGAAAGGGGAGACTAACTAGATTGAGGAAGACAGTTGGGGTTGAGGGTGAGTGGGGGAGATTTTTATCTATCCTATCCTACTTTTTTAATCCAGGCCCAGCCACTTGATAAATTTTGAACTAAAAAGCTGAATAAGATAAACTTATTCTATCCTATAGGCTCACCAACAATGGAATTAGAATAGGATAGGATACCTAATCCTATCCTATTTTTCTTGTCCTATGCCCTAGCCACAGAACAAGCATTGAAAAGAGAGAGATGGTGCAAACAAATAGCATTGAGCATATTAAATAGTTCATCAACTTTTGAACATGCTAAAAAAAAGTGAAAATCAGTAAATCCCAACTACATACAAAAATTAAAGGCAACAGAAACAGTATTGTGTAAAAGTCTCAAGTCATGGTAAAACTATATGAGCAAAGTAAATGTAAGACTTGGTAGAAACTTGTTGAAGTTTAGTATCATGCACTGATTAAAAACTTTAACCAATCATTTGACTAATTTTATTTTAGAGTGATATGTGATCAGCTATGACAAACAAAATAAAGAATATAATTAACATTAGAAATAAGATTGGAATATTATTATCATAGTAATATAAAGAGAATAAATTTTTTTAAGAATAAGAAGATTTATGAATACCTTTGAATACATTCTAAACAGTAACAATCTCGAAGTCTGCATGCTGAGAACAATTGCGGAAGTAGGCTGTTATATGGTCAAGGTTGTTGATGAAGATTTTATATGTTGATCCAACTCCAAAGTTCAATGACTTAAATTTACTAGAAGGCAAACATTCTGGCTTCACAAGGGCTGAAGCTCCACAAGTAACCTGAAATTGAAAAAGTTTTTAAAATTAAACATGGGCCATCAAAATATATTATATTTGACAATTCAATGAAGAAACCCATTCTCCCTCACACACACACTGTCATATGCACACATATATAAACAGAGAATTTTCTCCCTGCCTTAACTGTAGAGAAGGATAGTTTAACAGCTTCTGTACTATGATGTCCCCGTAACATATTGATCACACCATGTAAAGTCTCCTCTCTTTTCCTTCGACGACATTTTTCCAGTCGATCATGTGGTTCATGTATATCAATGATCAAGCCATCCATAGAAGGAAGACGAAACTCAAAAAAGGCACAAGGTGTAGAATACAAGTAAATGAAATTGGAAAGCTGTGGTGCAGCAACTACAATCTTGCATTTAAAGCGGTTGCACATCATATTCAAGTTACTCAGCTTAGGAGCAGATATCACAAAATCCTTAGGGTTCAAATCTGACTTAAAGGACATTTCACTTAAGTGCAAATTCTTCAAATGGACACAATTAGCAAATGGGTCCAGACAGTCAGTTCCTGTATAACACAGAATGAAGTTATTTAGATGCAGAGTTGTCAACGTTGTAAAACCAAATAGTTCTGCCAAACTTGCAAATGGATTCGAAAAGTCAGCTGCAGCAGGATGCATTGAAAATTGTTCCAGATGCAACATGTCCAATGATGTGCAACCTAAAGGGGATGACCCATTCGTAGGATGGCAATCTTTTAACTCAAGCTTTTTCAAAGATTGGCAAGTAAATAGAGACAAAGGAATTTCAACTGGTGGACTGCCAGAGGTTCTGCCAGCGGTTTTTGCCCGGAGATTGATTTTGATTTCTTCAACCCCATGTGATGCTGCATACTCAATAACCTTATTCAATAGACCTTGATCTGTTGCATAATCTACCCCAAAACGGTAGTAAACAAGAAGTTTGACATGAGAAGAATCACGATGGTTTAGGACCCACAGCACAAACTTCTTAAAGTCAACCAAACGCATGAATGATTTGCTGCTGAAACTCAGGCAGGGAACTGAAGCCCAAAGATACCTCCACCGCTTTGACAAAACACAAGTTTGAATTGCATCCTTTGTTTCCATAAATGACAAAATATGATGGATAAGACAATCCGGCATGTCACTAAGTCTATCCTCGCTTTCTTCCATTTCGCAATTCTCTACATTTTGAGAGGCCAAAATTTTGGTTTTTGACTTCTTCAACGCAGGACCAGATTCCTGAGAATCAGCCTTTGGCATTTCAGCTTCACAGCACTCAATTGAATCAGTCTTGTTGATGCTGCAAGTCATATTCCCCATCAATTCATTCCAAATTTGAAAGATCCAGTGATCAGCACTAGTAATCCTCTACGAAGAATCTGATAAAAACAAGCAAAATAGATAAATAATGAGAGAGAAAAAAATCAGTCTGTTCAGATAAGAGAAGTTATCCACACATCTTAGAAATACCAAAAAAAATATATTAGAAATACAATCAAGACAAATTGTGTTACTCTTTTTGACACAACCTCTAACAATAATTAAAACATGACAGTAAAAATAACTTTCCATGCCCATCAAAATACACTCCCACAATTCCCCTACACCAAAATTTCTCATTTTACAATCTTCTCCTCAAATTCAATCCCCAAACACACTAAAGTTTGAATCTTGACTCCCAAATCAAAGTACCCCAAAACCCCATAAGTAAAATTCCCCAAACAATTAAATTCAAGTGATCAGTAACAATAAAAAAATAAAAAAAACTTTACCATTCCATGGTTGAAAAAATCACACAAAGGCACAACCCAACAGATTGTCAATTAAAAACAAAAATGAAAAGAGAAATCAACAAGCAGTTGAAAAAAAAAAAGAGGGTTTTTGCACCTGAGACAGGTCATAGGAAGAAGACGATGATGATCAAGTTTGAAGGGCACGCGCTCTGAGAGGTGAGTGTGTTGGAAATCCTGTCTCTAGATACTAGAGAGAGCGCTTTTGTGTTATGTTGTGTTGTGTGAAGGTGTGGAAATGGAAGAAGCGGATGAGTCTCCCTCTCTCTCCCTTTCTCTCTTTCTCTCTCTTAAATTACTACTCACTCAGCTTCCAATTCATTAGTTTAATTGCCTCTTTATGGTACCACGCAATGGCTACACACTCTCTCTCAATTTATGTTTTTCTTTGGCCTTTTGGGGTTTCTATCTTTTCATTTCATTCTTCCAGTAATGGGAACTGAGAGAAAAAGAGGAAAGAGTAATCGTTCTTCACCCCTTGTAAGTAACAATTAAGGCATGCTTATGATTATTTTCCATTAATTCTTGTAGAATAATGTACACATTTATTTATTTATTTATTATTATTAGTATAAAAAATCAATTAATCAGAAATTGTAGTATGTACTGCATTGGTTAAATTTAGGCATTAACTTAAATTTGTTAAGTGATGTTTTTCTAATTTGCCTTTAATATTATTAAGAATTTATTCATTTTTATAGGAAAGAGAAAAATACAATTCAAATAACATTTAATTGTGTGTTAAGATAAATAACGATATTTTGATATAAAAAATAATTAAAATAAAGTCTTATAATAAGAATAAAGATATTATAACTTTTAAAATAATCATTATAAAAATCCCTTTTGATTAATGTATTCTGGTTTTAATAAAGAAATATTGTAACAATTAATGTAT
>PYAF01002543.1:1269829-1298505 GCA_007407185.1 Glycine tomentella
CTGTTTTGAATAATGGCCAATTGGGTGTTGACACGTCGGTGAATGGTTATGATGTTAGGCACGTGCTCAAGGTTAGCTTGGATGACAAAAAACATGATTACTATATGATTGGGAGTTACAATGCTGCCAAGGATGCATTTATCCCGGATGAAGAGTCTAATGAATTTGTTTTAAGATATGACTATGGAAAATACTATGCTTCAAAAACTTTCTTTGATGATGGGAAGAAGAGAAGGATTTTGCTAGGGTGGGCCAATGAATCCTCTAGTGTTGCTGATGATATCAAGAAAGGATGGTCTGGAATCCATGTAAGTTCATTGCAATTTTTTAATGTTGTTATTATTAGTTTGCTCACCATGTTCTAAAATCAAGAATTGACTTGACCAAACCAAAAAGTGTTGACTCTAGGCTCAAATAATTAATTAATTTTTTGACATGGTTTATGAAATTATGATAGATGGAATATAGTTTAAATAATAGTAGTAACATGAGCCAGCTCATACCATGATGAGAGAGTGAGGCTCCGATCCACAGTTTTTTTTTTTTTTTCCTTTAGAAAATGAAGTTGACCTAGAAAACAGTGGGGGTGAAATTTAATGAAAATGCACATGTATTTTGCAGACAATTCCAAGGGCTTTATGGCTGCATAAGTCTGGTAAACAGTTGGTACAGTGGCCAGTGGTGGAAGTTGAAAAGCTACGTGCATACCCAGTCAACTTGCCCCCTCAAGTGCTAAAAGGAGGCAAGTTGCTTCCAATTAATGGTGTCACAGCAACACAGGTAAGTTTTACTTGCTACAATCTAGTAAAAATACAAATATAATCAAGGTTCTAAATTATGTTCAGGATCATGCTTGCATTAATAATTTTAAAAAGACTATATAAACTATAATATTGCTGAAAATTAGGGTCAAATGCGCCTAATACAATCATATTAATTTACGGTCGCAAAATGGTTTTGAAGACCACAAATTTTTTAATATCGCAGCCTCAATTGTGGTTTCAGACGATTCATGGTTTAAAAATACTACACTGTTATACTTTTTTTTTTTATATAGATATACACTAGTATACTATGTATTGTGATATACAAAGTCCTTGTATTTATATTTGGGAACAATTTGAAGCCGACTCTAGGTTTCATAACTTGAAGTTTAATCTTTTTTTGAGAAGTATTAGAATTTTAATCTAGAATACTTAAATAGAACCGATCGATATAGGCATGCAAAACTATAGGTGCTAAAGTAAAAATAAGAATAAATTTAATATCTTAAAAATATATATCTATTTTTTCTTCATTTATTAAGTAGGAAGATTATAAAGATGATTTATAATTAATGATTTTTCCTACTCACAGGAGTTCAGATAAATATTTTTTTTTATATTTCAATAGAACATGTGTTAAATTTATACCAAAAATAATTCCGATCTTTTTTTTTTTTTGTTTTTTACTTTGAATGTTATGCTACGGTTGTTAACATGAGCAAACTTTTTAACTTATCATACTCTTTTCCATAGATTCTCTCTTAATTATTAAGTGAAATTCATCTATAGTAAATATGGTGATTTCATTTTTTATTTACTAGGTCTTTTCTTTTCCAAAGTGATGAGACCTACATGAATTTCAATTAATAAAAAAGAATATACTGAAGAAGAAAAAATGTTGAAAGAATATGTTACTGGTACCCTTAGATGTTAAACATACGAACGCTTAAACCATCCTTATATTAAAAGTGCAAATTTAGATAGAATATAGAGAAATTGTTCACTATATCAAACTGATTTTGTTAACATAATTCTAAGTAACTAAAAATAGAAAGATTTTATTGATAAAACTTTCTTTAGTGTTTTGTCTTAATAGATAATGATAATAAAAACCGACGAATATAATTGTTTTAACTTTTAAGTTTTAACAGCAATCATTCGTCCTTTGCTCTTTGCAGGCAGATGTTGAAATTTCATTTGAAGTGAGTAATTTGAGAAAGGCTGAAATATTGAACTATTGGACAGACCCCCAAATTCTGTGTAGTAAAAAGGGTTCATCCTTCAAAAGTGGACTGGGCCCATTTGGTCTGTTAGTTTTTGCTTCAGAGGGTTTGCATGAGTATACATCAGTTTTCTTCAGAATATTCAGACACCAACTCAAATATTTGGTGCTCTTGTGCAGTGATCAAAGCAGGTTCGATTTGTTTGCATGTGTTCTCTAGTTATTTCTATCAACTCAACTTCTCTCCAAACTCTCCTGATATACAAATGCATGACAGGTCTTCCTTAAACAAAGACAATGATTTGACCACTTATGGAACTTTTGTGGACATCGACCCTCTTCATGAGAAGCTATCATTGAGAGCCTTGGTAAGTTCTAACATTTATGCATAAAATATTATTTTAAATAAATGCTACCATCTTTTTTATAAGATTATTTTTATTAATTCATATTCTTTAAGAAAATAATTAATTTAATTAATTACTTTAAATTTATTAATAATTCATACTATTCTTTTAAGATTATTCTTCATTTTTTCCACTTAATTTTTTCTTGCCCAATTAATTAATTAATGTTACTTCTTCTATTGTCCAATACTAATAAGAGAGAGTGTATAATTAATTAAGAATATTATAGAAAATCATTTATTAATACACTAAATAATTAAAAGAGTATTCTATAATAAAATAAAATAGAAAGGTTTTTATGTACAAACGGAGGTAGTAGTATTGATGGGGATGAAAACAAAAAGCATTATGTGTGAATATTAGAAGTTAGAGCTATAAGATTTCGTTTTTTTTTTTTTTTTGTTCAAATGGTCTTCAATGCACCTACTAATGCACAAGTTTGTACCTTCCACAGATTGATCATTCTGTCGTGGAGAGTTTTGGAGGAGAAGGAAGGGCTTGCATCACGGCTAGAGTTTATCCCACATTAGCAATCAATGATAAAGCACAATTATATGCTTTCAATAATGGAACTGCTGATGTCAAGATCACAAAACTGAATGCTTGGAGCATGAAGAAAGCACAAATAAGTTGATACCGAGCAGAATTGGAGACATGGAAGAACAATGAAAGTTCATGATGACTAATTTTTTTCCTTCTTCTGTTAATGCCTCCAAATATCATTAACGCACAACAATAATATGCTTGTCATTCATCTTATTCAGATTTAATATTTGATAAGTTGACAAAATGAAAAATATATATTTAAGAAGAATGATGCCATTATAATCTTCTGATCGACACTGTTATGTTTGTCACCAACGTATTTTACTATTTGTTCTCACCACTTTAGCTTCACTTGAGAATGATTCAACCCTTATTTTATTTAAGATTATGTTCGACAAATTACTTTAATTAATTTTTAAATTTTTTTATTAGCTAAAATTTTAATACATTTGATAAACAAATCTTTTTAATACTTTATATTATTTTTTAAAATATTATTTGAAACAAATTTTAATCAGAGAACCAATGCAAATTAAAGAAAAAAAATTATTAAAAATTTAAAATAAAATTTATCAAGAATCTAACACATATTTTAGTCAAATATCATATAAATATATACATTTTTATCATTTTACATTTTCAGCCCATTTTAAGCTTCTACCTAGCTCTTCACATTTTCGCTTTTTATTAACTAATTTTACGAAACACAAGCTTAATTGGTCTACAAGGATTATCTTTGATCCATATGCATTTCTAATTATAATAAGGTATCAAATCTCACTAGTCATCAGGATGTATACTTTCAAGAAGAAAAAAAAGTCTCATGACAGAAGGAAAGACTGGCAAGCAAGGCAAGACAGATAGCCCATAAATTTACTAGCTAACAAGCAGGGTCCCGTAGTATACTGTCTGCACGCTACATTGAAGATATGGTCCATATGTAGCAGATGCTAGTTTTTATTGACTTCAAAATTTATTCTGACAAATATAATGGTCCAAAGTGACTTCAATTTTTCTTTCATATCCTTCTCTCTTTTTCCTACATTTTTTTCACCCCAAACTTGGGGGTTGAAAAACTAACATTTTCCTTAATTTCATATATCCTTTTATTCATTCACAAAATTCCACCATAGCCAGCAGTATTGTCTATATAAATAGATAGCATAGACACTTGCTTCCCTCCACAACATTACCACATAGCAATTGCCATGACTATGTCTACAATTTGGCTGTTTACTCTCTTTTCTGTCATTTATGGCAGTGCTAGCTGCTTCCCATCATCTTTAGAGAAATCTGCAGAGTCTATCTTCCGATTCCTATGATCAACCTTACTGAACTGTTTATCATTTTCAACCAGCCCTGAATTGGATAAATGGTATATAATATATTTCCTTCAACTAATAATAATCTTAAATTTTCTTATCTACCTTTTATTCATTTCTTTCTATTCTTTTCATTCTTTTTGTGTGCAAATATTTTATGTCTCTAATATATAGTTTATTCTTTTGCTTCTTGTTTTTGTCATCGGACATGTTATCCTGAAATGGACATATGGGAGTATTTGGACTAGCAGATCCCAATGGTTAGTTCAGTTCTCTTATGAATCTCCCTCAGTTCTCAGTGCACCTTTTTTTCTCATGTTCTTTCATGCACTTTCCTTCAATCCATCGTATTATCATCAATTCATCATCCCTATTGTTTATATCTATCCATTTCAGAAAATAACAATATATATAATCACTTCATGAATATTTCTGGAAATTAAAAATGGTTGAATTGTTCAAATGTAATTAAGAAGGAAGCTAGAGTGCAGAAAATTAAATGTTTCCCAAAGTTTGTTCAGCAACGGTCCTTTCAAAGCCGCGAAGAAACCAAAATATAGTGAGCCGGATTTCTATTCTCGGGCCAGAGGAAAAGAAAATAAGCATCTAAACGTGATGCATGTACGTAGATAGTGGTGAAGTCAAAATTACTTTTTTTTTTGTATCTAATTAAAAGAAAAACATGTTAACAAAAATAATAATTTGAGTAAAAATATCGTTGTGTTATTTTTAATTGAATTAAAATAATAATAAAAAGTCGGGTAGAAATTATTTGAGAAAACAATTTTATGAGTAAATTATATCAACTATGAGCTATCCCTATATTCCGTAATATTTATGCAAAATTTTCATTACACTATGCTTTCCTATAAGGAAGGTTACCATAAATGTTAAAAAAATAAGAGTTTATGTAATTTTATAAAATTTTAAGAGTGATTAATATAATTTACTCTAGATTTAAAGAATTTTTAATTCACCGGTTAATACTTATCCGGATAAAAAAAAATAAGTAATAGAATTTTTATTTCACAGGTTGATATTTTATCCTTAATTTTCTTCTTTTTTTTAGTCTTTGTATGTTCACATTTTTTCAATTCCGGGCCATTTATAAGTTTTTTTTCTTCATTTTAGTTTATATAAATTTGTATTTTCTTCTAATTTTAGTTCCCAAAGTGTGAACATACAAGGGAATAAAAATAATAATAAAATAAAATCTTAAATAAATTAAAATTAAAAAACACAAACTTACGGAGAATAAAAATAAAGTTTTTTTTACACGAACCAAAATTAAAAAAACACGATTTTTCATGAATTGAAAATATTTTTGTTACAACAAAAACTCAAACTTTTATGGACAAAATTCATATTTAAACTTTTTTATATTTATATTTGAAGAAATAAATTTCTAATTAGTAAAACAAACACGGTCTTATTAAAAATAAAAAGTTTTCCTGGGGCTTTTTGGTAGAACCAATGAGATATGGAGGACTTTATCATGTGTTCTATCAATACAATCCTAAAGGTGCAGCTTGGGTAAATAGTGTGGGCACATTCAGTGTCAAAGGATCTCGTGAATTGGAACCACTAGATCCTGCCATCATCCCATCTCAGCCATCCGATATCATTGGTTGTTGGTCAGCATCAGCCACACTGCTAGCAGGTAACAAACCAGCCATTCTATACACTGGAATTGACCAATTGAATAAGCAAGTTCAAAACTTGGCGCAACCAGAAAAAAATTCTGACCCATTTCTCAAGGAATGGGTTAAGTCACCCAAGAATCCTCTAATGGAACCAACTAGTGCTAACAACATCGATCCAAGTTCATTTAGAGACCCTACCACTGCATGGCTAGGCAAAGATGGACATTGGAGAGTACTTGTTGGAACTAGTGGAATGGGAATTTTGTATTGGAGCAAAGACTTTGTTAATTGGGTTCAAGCTGAACAACCTTTACATTCAACCTTACGCAGTGGAATGTGGGAGTGCCCTGATTTTTTTTCCGGTTTTGAAGAATAATGGCCAATTGGGTGTTGACACATCATTGAATGGTGATGATGTTAGGCATGTGCTCAAGGCTAGCTTGAGCGATAAACATTATGATTACTATATGATTGGGAGTTACAATGCGACCAAAGATGTGTTTATCCCGAATATATTAATGGGACCAATGAATTTGTTTTAAGATATGATTATGGAAAATACTATGCCTCAAAAACGTTCTTTGATGATGAAAAGAAGAGAAGGATTTTATTAGCATGGGTCAACGAATCATCAAGTGCACTTGGTGCCGATGACATGAAGAAAGGATGGTCTGGAATCCATGTAATTAAGTTGTTTGCAATTTCTTAATTTATTATTGAATAAATCATCAAATATATTTCTCAAGTATTACCTTTTGTAAGTAATCTTTAAAGTATTGAAAGTATATAAGAAGTTCCTACAGTTTTGAATATCCTCAAGTTTATCTTAAGCTGATATTTGTTTTATTAACGTTTGAAGATTAATTTGAACGATTTTTCAATTCTTATGTCGTCTGATATATTTGAGCGATTACTTTTATAATTTTGTTTTGAACTATTTAGGAGAAAAAAATTTACTTTAAAAGGATAAAATTGATAGTTTATTTTATTCAATTGTTCTTGGTTTGTTGACCATATTCTAAAATCAAGATAAGACTTGATCAAATCAAAAGGTTTTGACTGTTGGTCTTGGCTCAATAACTTAGATTTGTTTTTCGGTCATGGTTTATGTCATGAGCCAGCTCATACCATGATGAGAGAGTGAGGCTCCACAAGTTTTTGTTTTTTTTTTTCCTTTAGAAAATGAAGTTGACCTTAAACAGTACTAGAAAACAGTGGGATGAAATTTAATGAAAATGCACACGTGCACATGTATTTTGCAGACAATTCCAAGGGCTATATGGCTGCATAAATCTGCTAAACAGTTGGTATAATGGCCAGTGGTGGAAATTGAAAAGCTACGTGCATACCCAGTCACGTCCCCCCCCCCCCCCCCCCCCCCCCCCCCCCCCCCCCCCCCCCCCCCCCCCCCCCCCCCCCCCAAAAGTGCTAAAAGGAGGCCAATTGCTTCATATTAATGGTGTCACAGCAACACAGGTAAGTTTTACTTACTACAATCTGGTAATATGAACTTTCATGGTACTGAACTAGTCAAGGTTTTAAATTATATGTTAAGGATCATGGTTTTAAAAAATAAATTAATATTTCGGCAAATTAGGGTCAAATGCATCATATACAACCATAATTTACCATCAAAATGTTTTTGAAGACTACAAAATCTTTAATATTGCAATCCCAACAATGGTAATTCAGATAACTCTTGGTTTACAACAAGTGATTAGTGCGAGTGGAACAAAGAGTGAGTTTCAATCTCTTCAATAAAATCTTAAGTTTGAATCTTTTAAAAAAACATGAATCTCATTTCTTATTTCTTAGTTCTTTTTTTCAAACTAAAGTAAAATTTAATTTCCATTGTAAAAAAAGAGTGTGTTGAAAAAAGATGTGTTAAAGAAGTGTTAAGCATACCAACTTAAATAAAATTAACGTAGCTTTTATATGATACATTAGAGGCTTTCTAAGTTATTGATTTTCAGATTCTATATCAAAATTCACCAAACCATCCTTATATTAAAAGTAGAAATTTAGATAGAATATAGAGAAATTATTAACTACTATTATATTAAGCTGGTTTTGTTAACATGATTTTAGCTAACATATAGAAAGATTTTATTGACAAAACTCACTTTTAGTAATTTCTATATTTTAAAAGGAAATAGTCTTGGAGTAAAAAAATTATCTTTATAGTAGACACACAAAAATATATATTTTATTATTCTTTGTATTTTTAACATGGTAAATATTTCTTTCTCAGCTAATACATAATATTAATAAAACCGATGGGTATAATAAGAGTAATAATTTGTCCTTTGTAGGCTGATGTTGAAATTTCATTTGAAGTGAATAAGATGAAAAAGGCTGAAGTATTGGACTATTGGACAGACCCCCAAATTCTGTGTAGTAAAAAGGGTTCATCCGTCAAAAGTGGACTAGGCCCTTTTGGTCTGCTAGTTTTTGCTTCAGAGGGTTTCCAAGAGTATTCATCAGTTTTCTTCAGAATATTCAGACACAAACAAAAATATTTGGTGCTCTTGTGCAGTGACCAAAGCAGGTTTGTTTTGTTTGCGTTGTGTTCTCTAATTATTTTCATAACCTCAACTTCTGATATACAATTGCATGACAATGATTTTGCCACTTATGGAACTTTTGTGGACGTCGACCCTCTGCACGAGAAACTATCATTGAGAACCTTGGTAAGTTCAAATTCATGAAGCTACGAGATATTAATTAAGGTGCACAAACTATTTTTTTTTTAGAAAATTAAATTAAATTGTGAACATCGATCCTATATGCACAAACGTTATTCAAATATTGAAAGTCAATTTCTATGGATTGTAGTGGCCCACAAAAAAAGTTGCATTCCTCATATAATAAACATTTAAAAGTCAGGCCATACATCAGCGACATGGGGGTGGATGTGGATTGATTTAGTTCATTTCGAATTTTTGAAAAAAAAAAGTGAACCATGAATAGATGCACAAACTTCCTTACCAATAATTCAAAGTCAAATTTTATTAAGGACCTACAAAAGTTGCATTAATACAGAACTTACTAGTGCATGGTCATATTAATTTTAAAATTTTCATTCCACTACAAAAAGGTTGCATACGAATGAAACTTTTAACAAGTACATGATTTTATTAAAAAATTAGAGGTATATTTCTGAGAAAACATAAGATATTTAATATAGAAATAATTTTATCTACATGTATGCGAACATTTGTCCACAAAATATGATTTGTAAACATATACGTTTAATAGTGGCACGATAGGTATAAAAAAAGCAATCAATGATAAAGCACAACTATATGCACAAATGTTAGCATACAAAGATTTTTCACAACTATAATTTTATGTACATGTGTGCAAACATTTGTCCACACAATCAATGATAAAACACAACTATTGCACAAACGTTTTAACAAGTACATGATCTTTATGTGTATGTTAAAAGTCATGGCTATAAAGATTTTTCATCTTTAGTTTTTTTTTTTCCTCCTTCAAATAATCTTTAATGCCTACTAATGCACGAGTTTGCCCCCTTCCACTTCAACAGATTGATCATTCTGTGGTAGAGAGTTTTGGAGGAGAAGGAAGGGCTTGCATCACAGCCAGAGTTTATCCCACATTGGCAATCAATGATAAAGCACAACTATATGCTTTCAATAATGGAACTGCTGATGTCAAGATCACAAAACTGAATGCTTGCTGCATGAAGAAAGCACAAATAAATTGAAACTAAGCAGAATGCATAGAAGAAACCACAAATAAATTGAAACTAAGCACAACTAAATTATCAAACTAGTTATTTGATGATGTTGAAAGTTACAAAAAGTGAGATGTTGTACCTAAGAGACTGATCTATGGTCATAATAAATCTTTTCACGTCATTACAGTGCAGTTGTTTTTTCACAACTAAATTATCATGCAGGTGTTTTTATCCCCTAATACTTTGCAAAAGTGTGAATATTAATGTGTTTTGCATGTTTTTGTCTCCTTCCAGTGCATTTTGCGTAAACTTTGCCTGGTTTAAATTAAAAGTATAAACATACTTTAGTTTATTAGATAAAGAGAAAGATTGTGTAATTTTATTAGTCTTTAAATTAACATCATCGTATAAATTCACAGGTAATCACATTATGCATAATTGGGGGTGGGGAGGTCATGAAGCAACTATTAGAATACCATGAAGGCAAATATTTTCCAATTGCAAGACGAGTAAAAAGATGAACAGCCCCATACTAATATAATAAACATTTAAAAACCAGGCCATACATCTACAAGAAGAGGAAGGATCCAATAAATGCCTAAAAAGGATCAAATATCAAATGGAGCTTTACAGTAGATACTTACAAACTATCTGCATTCAAATGTCTCCATTTTTTTTAATGTTAATAAATATGCCATCCTTTTCTATAGAATACGTTCTTGATGCGGTGTTGACCATTTAATTATATACATTCGCCCTTCACCAACCTGAAGTTATAAATATCAGTAGGGCTAAGATCAGAATTAGCTTGGACTGTGCTCTATTCTGGTGCTATTCATATTCCATACTCAGGTGGTCCTTTTGCCTACGTTTCCGATTACCCTTCTTTTTAACTTTCTCGTTTGGTATTTCTTCAAACTGCTCTGTTAAACATTTGTGCACAATATTTTTCACTTCATCAAGCAACTCTCTATTATAAGAATCCAACCCTTCCGCTGAGACTATGTCAGCAATATTTGCAATTTCCCTCATAGCAGTAACCTGTAAAACAGTAAAAGCATGTAGCAGTCAAGTATTCATAAAACATACATTCAAGTAAAATATAAGTAATGATAACTAAGCAAAAGACATACTGTTCTTTGATACTCTGACTCCAGGGATGATGTGACTCTCCCGATATATTTCCGGGTAATCTTCTGATACCACTGCATGTACTCACCCTCATCTACAACGTCACCACCTTCAATAACATGAACCCAACGTTCAGACCACTCTTTGAGAGCCAAGTCCATTTTTCCCATCAAGTCTATCCCGTGATCCACTATACGACTCTTCCTCTCCCATCGTTCCACGTCTTTTGGGATAGTTTGATGCATGGCAAACTGACGTAAGCAACGATCAGGAAGGTGCCTTTCTGCCTTGTCAAAACACAATAACATAGTCCTAGATGCCCGTAAAATCAGACTAGCTTTTATATCTTCTGGTATGGCTGTACAGTCCATGTCCTTGTAAGGTAGCCACTGGACCTGTGTTCCAACACCAACACAGATTTACTATTTTGTTCTACTTAATTCATCAAATAATCCACATTATTAACACTTACATCACATGGATTAAGAGAGTCCAAAGCCTTTCTGTAGGACACTACATTACATTTCGTCCGAGCACCACTTTTCCCTTTCCATTTAAGCACAAAGGGAAAGCAATTATTATCAGGTTCTTGATTAAATTTTGGCAGTCCAACATTGAGGCGAGAATAACACCAGCACTAAAAATAATAATAAAATATTATTCAGTCAGTATTGAAACTGAAAGCATCCACAAAAGAAGAGAGTAAAGGGAAGTATTGTTATAACCTGTACTAGAGTTAAACAGCCACTAATAGTGCTTTGAGATTTAAGAGAAGCATTGCCTAGTGCTCTATATAAAAATGCCAATGCTCCTGCACCCCAAGCAAACTTCCCAGCCTTATCAAAGTCTTCAAACAAAGAAAGGTACATAACAGGGACTTTGTTCCCTGTTGTTGTAGAAAATATTGTACTGCCTACTAGGTATAAAAGGTAAGCACGAGTACATCGTTCAATTTCCTCCTGTGATGCATCTTCAGGACACTCAGAGAAGAACTCCTTCAGCCAAGTAAGCTTCACCATTCCACCATTCAGGTCATCTGGCACTCTCCCTAATAATTTTTCACAAACTGAACTTGGTGCACTTATTGGACCTATCACAGGTTCTCCGTCAATAGCCAATCCAAGTAGTAGTGATACATCTTCAAGGGTTATCGTCAATTCTCCAACAGTTAAGTGGAAGGAATTTGTTTCTCTCCTCCACCGCTCAACCAAAGCTGCTATCAATGCATTGTCAAGACTCATAGCAGGAAGTAATCGTAGGTGACCAAAACCAGCCTTCTCAACCAACTTAATCTGTTTAGGTGTGAGCTTCCACTGATCAAGCATTGAAGTGTGTTCATGGCATCTAAGTACACCACGCTCCTGTGGATATGGTATGAATAATATCATCATATCCAATAATATGAATATTGAGAAATTTTCATATGATTTAACAAAAATTATAAATAAAATAATATCCACCTACATGTCCATCCCAAACTGCTGAAGATACATGATTATCTTGATCATAAAGAACAGAATTATCAATTGGTCCAGGATCTTCATTGAGCTCCATTTAGGAAAGAAATGAGAACTTTCCAAAATACAATAATCACAAAAAAGAAATAACTATGAATCAGCTCACTTTCTGATGCAATAGCATATTATTAAACTCATTACCATTCTTCATTAAGCAAAGATCAAATAACATAGGACAAGAGCATATCAAAATTGCAACTAATTATTTCGGGAGTTGACCTTAGATTAAGTGTCAGTTTGATATCTGTTTTGCCAATTGGAAATTGCACCACTCATATACGGTTGAGCCATGTTTAAGTGAGGATCAAAGCATGGTTAAAGTTGCTTGACTTGCTTCTACAAGACTAATTGGCCAAAGACCTTTCTTCCAACTTATCCCACTATTTTGCACCACCACCTAGATGAAAAAGAAAATTTTCACATTTAGGTTATAAATCTTGGACTATTGTCACTATAAGTTTAAGTAACAAAAAAACATAGTTCTGCTTGCAAAACATATATTTAGAAATCCACTAGAAATAAGCACCACAAAATTTTCGCTGCATTTAAATTAAAGCAGTCATATAGGGGTTTATTTTATTTCTGTAGCTTTCTCTTTTGATTTTAAACTTTATGGTCTAATAAATCAACGCAAAGGAATTCAAATTCTTTTGGCATTATAAACCACACAGACCCATGATCCATTTTTCCATTGTCACTGCAAATTTCACTACCATAGAACATTCTAGTCTTATAGTTGTCCAATAGAATTTTCCAATGAGTTTGATAAGCAGTTCACAATCATATCATTACACTTGAAGCATTTCTCCAAACTCTACTTTATCCATCCTATCACTTTAAAAGATAGACCTGAGATACCTAAACAGTGCAACTTGTTATATGATGTGATCCCCAATCTCCATCTCCAGTAACATTGCTAACTTGTGCCTTGCCAAACATGCATAATGCATTCTATACTGTCTTACTCTTATATAACTGTAAACCCTTTCATTTCAAAGCTTATATCTACAACTCCAAAATGTCCACAATTCAACTTTTAGAATTCCCATCCTTGACAACCACTAGCTTAATCATCCACGGTAGTGATAATTTATCACTATTTTCAGCTTGAGATAAAACCCTTGCCGAACTTGGAATGGTAACTTCTATGTTCTATCTCGGTTAAGACAAGAGTATCCATACCTAAAAGGAGACCACGATTTTTTTTCCTACAAAAGGTCTTCCTTCCATGATGACAATAGTAAACAGGGTTGCATAAAGCAGAATTTTAGAGAACCCAGCTTATAGCTTAATGGCACCCACCCAACTTCCTTTGATAAACTCTTGATCCCCGGTAAGTAAGTGCTCAATGCTCTCACACACTTACCCTACCTTCCCCATTCATTTCCCTACTCTCACAAAAGGATGAAAATTGCTACAAGTTGCTGGTAATCAAATAATCCTCACCAGTTCTCCAAGTACAAAGTTTCAATTTCCCATTAGAGTCTGATAAATTTCAAGTTTTAAAACATGTCTCATCTTTCAAACCTTAAACGAAGAACACCCATCAACACATGACAGGTTTTTGTAGCCCCTAAAGTGGAATCCTAGCAGGCAATTGTAAAATTCAAGGCAAAATGGAAAACCAACCAAGAAAAAACGTTAATTTACACATTGATACAATAAAGAAAGAGAGAGAACCTGACAGAAAGTGGAACTCTTGTCCACGAAAAATCGTCCAAGTCGATGAGAGAGCGAGTGAGTCACCGAATTTTCGAAGAGTACGAGGAAACAAAGTGAAACGCCTACAACATGTGTAGTATCTAATCTAATACGAGAATGAAAATAGAATTCGGTTATGGAGATTGACGTTGTTGGCGGCAGCTGCCACTGCCAGTGTTGCCACCCAAAAAACTGGAACCACACGCATTTGATGCTTTTTCTTTTTTCCTTTTAAGTTTTCCTATTTTTTTTATATAAAAAAAGACAGACGTGTATATATTACTCAGATATTGTCCAAACAACTATACTAAATTCCTTGATAAAAAGATTATGTTTAGGAAAATTAATTAAAAATTAGTTAAAAACTAAAAAATTAGGTAATAATTGGAAGCTGAAAAGCTAATTAGTAGTTAAAGGCTGAAAGCTAGTTTATAAATTATAAGTGTTACAATAAAATTAACTGTAACTGAAAATATTTTTAATAAAAAAATAATTTTAATATCTTACTAAACATAGTTTTTATAATGAGAAAATAATTTTAATTGTTTACTATTTTGCATTAAATTTGTGATTTTGTGATGAGTTGTGACTCAATTAATCTTTACATGCTTGAGCTCTTTGATTGTTTTTAACTTCAAATGAATGAATAATGGAGATTTAAAGTAAAAAATGTTAAGTTTTTTCAATGGAAAGTTAATAAAAAATAATTAATTGTAAAAAGTGTAAACTTTAATATCATTTAACAATTAATTTTTAAAAGTATATAATCTAATGATGTGACATATTAATAAAATGTAACATGGTCACGATATACTATATTTTCATTATTTGAGGGACGATGACTAATAATATATACTAAAATTAAATTTAGATAATAAAAATAAATATATTACAAAATACTTAAACATATATAAGTATTTTTTGAAATTATCATGATTGTACAACCCAAGTTTTAAGATATGATAAGTCTAGCTTTTAGTTGTATAATCATCCTCCCTCTGTTTGTAAATCCCTTTTGCGGAGGGATGTTATTGGAGTTGCTTTGCCTCTTAATGTTTTAATCTAAGGGTTGCAACCCACCCTTTGATAAAATAAAAATGTGATAAATCGTAATGGAAATATTTGAGTTTTAAAACCCTTCATGTATCATTTGAAGAAAAAATCCTTCATGTATCATAACCCTTCATTTGCCTTATAACATTTTTGTCCTTTTTTTTCTTCCTTCTATGTGCTTTTTTACATTTTTTTTCTTTCTTTCTTTGCATCCTTTGTATTCCTTTTCCATTACTTTACACTTCCCATTTTCTGTGAGAGAGCCATCACGTCTTTCTTGGATAAAAGAGAAGAAACTTTATTATATTATTTTGTTATGTTTAAATTTTATTCTCTCCCTTCATAGGTTTTTCTTGATTGATCATCTTCGTTTTTTGATTATAGAAGATCTACAATTAAAGAGGTGTAAAGTAAGTAAGCAATAACTTATCTCGGGTTACGGTCTAAGTTGGTGTTTGGTTTAACATCACATCAAAGGCAACACACATCTATTTTTCACGTTCAAGTATAAGCAACTTTGTATAGCTTTTATATTTTTCTTGTTCATGTTTTTGATGCACATATGCAGTGTTAGACAGCCAAACATGCAGCAAATATCTATTCATACCATCTTTTTTGGAGAGTATGCCTTTGTCATGGTCTTTTTTTCCGGTGGTAGATTGATGAAATAACTCTCACTTACCCTCAAACATCGACAATTTCACCCATGTCTATTTATAGGTCCTTAATATAAAATGTTTTTGACCATTGAAGCCTAGGCTCAACAAAATACCCACCTACATCAAGGTGGCTCACATGTTAAAGGAAAAAACCATTCTGACATTTGAAATGGCAAGTTCAACTAAAAAAATGTGCTAAAAAATATATTTCTCTTATGTTTGTTTTATATTTGATGACATACGTTTTAATGTAAATAAAAAAAATAAAAAAATGAACTCAAAAACAAATATCTTAATTCGTTAATAAAATAATTTTTGCCTCAAATATAATTTGAGAACGAAGAACCAAACAATGCACAGATTTTATTTTATCAAAATTGATAAATGATTCTCTTTCTCTAAATTTCACTAGGTGTTCCAACAATTCTTGGCTTAGAATGCTTTCGGTACACTTTATATAAATAAGACTAATTTACCTTTTTTCTTTATGCACCTATTAAACATGTTTCATATTTTAACAATAACCGTTATCACATATGACAGCCACTTATGTTTTTTTACCAAATAATACATATTGGAGTCCTAGTTAGAATAAATGGTGTTGGGATTATAAAAGACATTAAAATATTTAATTAAACTCCATAGTCTCAACCAAACAAACACTATCCCTGCTTTTCAACCTACTACCAAATACCAATCCATCTCTTTCCTCTCTGTCCCATGACGACGTCGTCCGGTTCCGTGAAGAACGCGAAGCCCCCAGGCCTCGAAGAAGTGCTTCTCAACCGAAAACGCCCCGAACAAGAAGAACATGAAGAACCCAACATCAATGCCGAGCCCTCAAATTCACACTCCGAACCCTCTTCCTCCACCGGCGATGGCTCCAACTCCAACTCGAAGCCCATCGTGTTGGTCACCAACAGTGACGGCATTGAGTCTCCGGGCCTCGTTCACCTCGTCGAAGCCCTCGTGCGCCAGGGCCTCTGCGACGTCCATGTCTGCGTTCCTCAATCGTGGGTCCCACCATTCCTCTCACAATGTTATTTCATCGCACACTTCCTTGCTTTGGCTTTGGCTTTCTTTGATATCTTGTTCGTAAAAATGGTTGCTTCAGGGACAAATCGGCTTCGGCCCACTCTATCACTCGCGGAGAAACAGTCGAAGCTTGTTCGGCACAAATTAATGGCGCCACCGCCTTTGAAGTTTCAGGTTTTGATTCAATTATATCACCTTTTTTTAAACTTCTCTGTTGTTTTTACTCTTCTTTCATGATACTGAATACTGATTCGGATTCTTAATTTTTGGAATCTTTACTTTTTTTTAAGGAATTTAGCTTTGTCGTTTACTTACTGTTCAGTGTTTGCCACTGTTTCTCTCTATTTTGTTAGATCCGATGTGTATGAAGTTCGTGTAGACTTGGTGAGTAGATGATGTGAATTTAGTGCCTTGCTTCTAGTTGCGTACATAAAAAAGCTGTTTTTCAGTTTATGAAGTTCATGTAAACTACATTCATTGGTGATGTGGGTTTGCTGATTTGTTTCTTGTTTTGTATGGATAAAAAAGTTGTGATATTTAACTAAACCAAATGATTTATGTAGCCGATCTCACCTATTAGAATAAAGCTTTTGTTTTTGTGGTGTTGTTGTAATTAATTACTGATAAAATGCATCCAGAGTTGGGAAATTATTAGTTTTTGGTTTTGTTGTCATAGTTGTGGGTAATGGTACTTGCATAGATTTCTAATTCTTTTCTAATTTATTACGTAGGAACTCCTGTGGATTGTGTTTCACTAGCGTTATCTGGGGCCTTGTTTTCATGGTCAAAACCTATGCTGGTTAGCATTTATATCATACACATACAATTGATAACTATTGTGCTTCTCATTAACAAAATGCTAATGGTTTACAAATGAACATGGTGTAAATTTTAGGTTATTAGTGGAATTAACCGGGGATCAAGCTGTGGTCATCACATGTAAGTTGTTCAATTTTTCATAGAATTAAATTTATAAATCTATACTAGTACAGTCCCCACTTCCCCCTCATAATATTTTATCGTGGTTTCTTATTAAACCTCCATGTGCCCTTAAGCATGAACAGAAATTCATTTCATGTTTTAAAATTTACCAGGTTCTACTCAGGTGTTGTTGCTGGAGCAAGAGAGGCATTATTATGTGGTGTACATTCATTGTCAATATCATTAAATTGGTAAGTTGATTATTATTATTATTATTTGTATCCAGTTTGAATTGTATTATCCTGCTGGAGATTATGAATTAGCACCATATCCTGCTGCAGGAAGAAGGATGAAAGTCAAGAGACTGATTTCAAGGATGCAGTAGTACTCTGTTTACCTTTAATAAATGCTGCTATCAGGGATGTTGTAAACGGAACTTTCCCCAAAAGTTGCTTTGTGAATATAGAAATTCCTACATCGCCTTTAACCAGCAAGGTATACAAATTTTATTGTAATTTGGATAATAATATCAAGCATTTTACTGCAATATGAGAATTTCTAAGTTTGGGCTATATATTGTACAAAATATAATATGTTTGAGATTCTTGGCTGATAATCAAATAAATTTTTCTTCACAATTATCATGTTGCATTCAGGTCTTTAGGTATAAGTGCTATGTATTTAGGTTGTGCTTTTTACTTCTTGTTACCCTTTTTATGGGGATTTGTCTTTTTTTTTTTTTATATATATATATTTTTATAATGGAAGTTGACATACATTTGTTGGGACTTGCATGTACTCACATAGTAATGAGAATGTCTCAGAGAAAGGAACCTGAAGAGGCTTTGATTTCAATGAACTTGTTTGTTTTTCAGCTTGGGTTGAAATGTTTGCAACTTTTAGTTACACGATTATTCTTGTTCTTTTTCTTTTCTCCCATGGAAGTTTGGTCATAAGTTGCACAAAAAAACATGGTGTGCAGGATGGGAAGGTTTGTTCTCACATTTTAAAAATTGAATTGTATAGGAGACAAAAATAACAATACTAATACTCATAGAAACAGTTTAACATTGTGATTAACTTCTATTTCCTTCCCTGTCCCCTTTCTTAATTAGGCAATATGTTTTAGTTTCACCATTCTTATATTTTGTTTCACCGTCTTTACTGTTTAGTGAACTCTTTTGGGTTTGTAGATATAATATGGCTGCTGTGGTATTGTTTTGTGGACAGGGCTTCAAATTGACCAAGCAAAGTATGTGGAGATCCACTCTAAACTGGCAGGCAGTTTCAACTAGCAGGTATCCTCCTGGTCATTTCTTGGCCAGTAAACAAGGCTTTGGTCTTCAGTTTGCACAGATTGGCCGAGATGCCTCTGCTGCTGTAAGTGTCCTAAATAATGTCATCTTTTGCGCATTCTGTTTGTGTAATCTGATCATTTTTGTGCTTCAATTGATGCTGATAGTAGCACCTTTCCTTTCACATTTTGGTGTACTTCAGGGTGCAGCTCGCAGATTAACTACACAGAAAAAGAATTTGGAGATTGTTGAATCAATTGGAGCTGCTGGAAAACCTGATTCCAACAGGGTGAAGAAGTACTTCAGGCTAGAGGTAAATGGCAATATGGGTCAAACTGTCCCACCCCAGGTGGAGGGAAGGTTGACATGTTCTAGAAAATGGATTTGAAAACGTGAATGCCTCATTTCCAACTTGCCTAGAAATGAACATAAAAGGGGTGGGTTGGTACAAGGATGAGAATGGGGTGGGAGGGTGGGAGGGTGCAGGAGTATTTATGCCCTTACACCGATCATGAACCCATCCATATCGTTGCGATTAGCAACTTTAATATTCATACACAGCCATACCCAATTGGTACCGATATACCTAAACCTATTATCACGTTTTGGCATCGTTCATTTGAATGAAAGATGAACTTCCAAAATTCTTGTTAAAGAAGTACTCAAACAACTTTAATTTGTATCATGGATCCAGAACAACGGCAATTCATTCTATGAATAACTAACTGGCCAATATTTGTCTAATTTGGCGATCATTTTTGAAAACATATTCGGAATAGCTTAAGTTCATCAACTTTGTCATTGCTGCAAAGAGAATTTTTCTTTTTTTCCAAAAAATGATTGTCAAATTAGTTATATATGGCTTCAGTTCTTTTCTACTTTAGATTTGTATGACAAATTATTTTAAATTGTTTCTAGAAGTGAAATTAGCTATACTATACTTGTATCTGCAGTTTTCGGATAAGCAGCTGGAAGATATAGATGACGATCTAGATTACAGGGCACTTGAAAGTGGATTTGTAAGTTGGAGAATTAAATTTATCTTTAAGCATGTTTTTCATTGGGCTGTTACCATATATGCAATCAAGTTTATTTATTTCCTCTGAATGAACAGGTTGCAGTTACTCCTCTCTCTCTTTCTCCTTATACTGAGACCGATATTCAAATGGCAGCTTCTGATTGGATTTCATCTGTTCTTCCTGGTGAACAATAGCCTCAAACAGAGTTCAGCTTCAGCGTGATTATGTACATTTGAGATTTCGATGATTCTTTCTTTTCTATTTTCTTCTTGAAAGCAAAGGTGGAGCAGAAGCGGCAGTAACACCCATTTTATAGTTGATATGATCAATCTGTACTCTTTTTTTGTATGTGCGTGTAAGATATTTTTTATTCCCCTCTTCATTGTTTCATTTCACTTAATATATATTTTTTAAGTTCCTAGAATAAATTACATATTTTGAGTGTAACAGTAAGACTATTTTCTTGAAGCATATGATGATATAGTTAGGTTTTGTTTACAAGTGGTAGCTCTATTTTATGACCTGACAGGTTGAATTAGAATTTGGGCAGTGACAAGTTAAAAAAGAGTTTTTTTTTTTTTTTTTGTTAAAACCCAAAACCTAATTAGTACAGAACTAGTTTGTTTTTTTGGTAAATGGAATAATGACTAGATTGATATTACAATAAATAAAGATAAAAAATCATAATTAAAATATTTTTTTTAAAAACAACGGTGAAAATAACTAAAGTGACATTATATGTTTTTTTTGTCATTAGAATTAATAAAAGCTACATAGGTTTAAAGCTAAATAATTAATAAAAATTACATTATAATAACTAGCATAATTATTTAAGTTGATATTTTTCTTTAATTTTGTTAGGCATGGTGACCAAGTAGTTGGTCTTGACTAGGGGTGGAAACAGATCAGGTCTGGCTTTGACCTTATTTAAAAACATCAAGTATGATCCAGTTTATTTACCTATTATAAACTTTATTTTTTTTAGGCTTGGTCTTTCCTATTTAAAAGGTTGGTTTGACTTACGAGTCTATTAAAAAGTTTATTTTATAATAAATATTATATATTAGTTAAACTTTGAAAATTCGCATAATATTTTTTAAAATTTCATATAAAGAAAGACACATTGATATACATCTCTTTTAATTTATGCGTGAAAAAAAATTAAAATTAATTAGAACACTCTAATATGAGATTAAAATTTACTAATCACAACAAATCCAATTAAGAATTATAATTAGAACATTTTAAGTATTCAACAAAATATTGTAAACAAAATAAGCAAGCTAAGTAAAATACCATAAGTTCTATTAGATAATCTAGTATGAATGTCAAATATTAAAATAAACAACAAATAAGAACCAAGGAAAAGATTTCAAATTTCCTATTTTATTTTTTATTTTTTAAGTATGATAGGCTATTTAGATTTTATCTTATCTTATTTTTTTAAAGATTGATTTATATCTTTTTAATTTTAATATATATATATATATATATATATATATATATATATATATAGGTCAGCTTGACAGGTCTAACATGTTTTTTTTTAATTTGAAACCGGTCTTTTTATTTAAATAGATTTTTCAAAAAATCTAAGTCTGACCTTTGTAATAAACAAGTTAGGTGAGACAAGACCTTAAACAGATAAGACCAAAGGTCCTTGATAAACGCCTTAGCCTATTTCCATCCCTACTCTTACACATTAATACTATTCCATCATCAAGATCAATTACTTCGTCATCATGTCTAACAAAATTAAAGAAAAATATCAACTTAAGTAATTATGCTAGTTATTATAATGTAATTTTTATTAATTATTTAGCTTTAAACCTATGCAGCTTTTATTAATTCTAATGACAAAAAAACATATAATGTCACTTTAGTTATTTTCACCGTTTTTTTTTATAAATATTTTAATCATGATTTTTTATCTTTATTTTTTGTAATATCAATCTAGTCATTATTCCATTTAACAAAAAGGAACCTTTTTATCAAAAAAGAAAACGAAACCTTCTGGGTCGGGAAATAAAAACCCGAACTTGAAAAGAGGCAAAACTCCGATCCACGTTGAGGTTGGAGCTTGGAGTGGGTACTGCGTTTCATTGCCTCTTAGGGTTTACGAAGCATTTCTTTGAGTGAAACACGAAGGAAGAAGAATGGCGTCTCTGAGAAGTGGAGCTTCTTCGTTGTTGAATCGCCTTTCGAAATCGCTTCTTCTTCATTCCAACAAAAACCCTAATCCTCAATCTCAGTTATTACTCCCTTCTCTCTCTAGGCTCCCCGGTGCGATTTCTCCCCAAAACGACGCCGAATTGCCCCACAAACAAGGCTTTCTCTACCCCTGTGGCCTCCCCTCTCCCCGCTTCTTCTTACCTCATGGTAAATTGCTGTGATGCGTGTTCACTATTTTCAGTTCTTCATTGATTCACGATACTTGTTGATGTCTGTTTCATGTTCTGTCACCCCTTAATTTAAGTGTAGTTGATTTTGAAGGGAACTTGGTTACTTTTCCAGAAATTCATCTCTGTTTGTGTATATGTGTGTAATAGAAATGTAAATATAGATAAATTCTACATATAAAAGATGTGATATTGAGGAAAAAAATGAATTTTTTTAGGATGCATTTGTCATAATTCTGAAGCAGCTTCAACATGAGAAGGTGTTGTATGGAATTTTAAGCATTTGTCCTCCTCCTAGAAACATTTTAATTAGAATTTATCATTGTTTTGCAGGGGACGCTCCTTCGTCAGATGATCCTATGCTTTTATTCCCCAAAAGGACATATCAACCAAGCGTTATTCGACGAAAGAGGAACCAGGGATTTTTTGCTCGGTTAATCCCTTATCTTTTTTGGTTATATGTTCATTTATCATGAGAAAAAGAGTAGAAAAGATGACTTGTTAGTAGTTAACCCTTCCTTTTCATCTACATGAGTGTCAACCTTAGTAAATTTAAAACTCCTGCGGAGAATGTCACTATTCTGCAGCATACTCTATGACTATGCAAAGACATAATTTATGTAGAGGATTTGAAGAAATTAGATGATCAAATATTCTTGATGCGTCATACAATTTCGTCATACCTTCTATTGCTTTCACTTAGCTTGTTGGCATAGGTGAATAGATAACATAGAAATAGCCAAGAATATTCTAAAACCTTTTCAATTAATAAAAAGCAAATCCTATGCCTTAGTTATGAACAGATTGTTTCATTGAATGTGACAATACATTTGAGCCATCTTCCTTGTGTTGCCTATGCGTCTATATGTTTAGACTATGACCAGGAAAAATGGCATATGAAATGCATCCTTGTTGGCCCAAGGACCATTGCTTCTTTTTCTTGTATATATAATATGGGTGGGATTCAAGTTACTCCACTACAAAGTTGTCTGGCATACTCGCTTGTGGCATACTCGCATGTAACTAATTGGATAGAACCGGTGAAATTTATATATGGCTTATGTGCAAATTTGCATCTGTAATCTCTAAAGCAGAACTATGCTGTGTAGATGACATAATATTTCTTTTACATGAGCAGGAAAGCAACCAAGGGTGGCAGAAGAGTAATTGCTCGAAGACTGGCCAAGGGCCGGTTTAGGATTACAGCTTAGTATCATTGCATTGACATTGGAGTTAAAGACTCAATCAAGAAACTACGTGCACTTCATGGTAAGGCCCAGTGATACAGGGTTTGGTTGGTTGGTTGGCTAGGAGTTTTTCTGAGTACAGTCTGCAATGAGCAATTTTCCAGGCAACTATTTTGTATGGATATGTTCTTTCTGAGAGCATTGTGTATGGATATGTTCACATTCTGTTTATTGACTATTTGAAATTCTCGTCTGTAGTTCCAATAATTTTTAACTCTAGTATTAGTTTTATGTCGAGCACCTCAGAATAATCTAGCTTACTGGATGTAAAGAAGCTTGTTTCTTTGTGCTTGTTATGAGTTCTAACTTTTATGTCAATTCATTGGCCTACGAGGATTTATAGATAAAACTAAGATTGATGCAGCAAAATAATTGTTTTTATTTGCGCGTTGCTAACACCAATTTCCGTTTTGCACAAATTATAAGGCATTTTCTGTGTAGGAAAGTTTTTGCTTCTTTGGCTCAAATGTCCATTAGCATTGGTAATTGATAATGATAAACAATCAAGCCTAAAGGAAGAAAACAAAAGTGAAAAGAAAAAGTGGAATGAAAGTAAAAATAAAAATAGTAAAAGATGATTTTTTAGTCCAGAAAAGCCTTATCTTAAAAGTCATATTAGACTTAAATATATACAATAGGCTTGGTTTAGTTTGGCAGAACCATATTTAGTTCAATTTAATTTTTATGTTGAATTGAATCATGACCAACCTTTACCCATTATTTGAACATAAGGATCGAACTTGCATTATTTTATTCATACGAGCCTCTTTTTTTAATGATTTGACTTAACATTTGAAAAAGTTTGATTTGATTTAAAAACTTCTTTAAAGAACTTCTTATAATGTGGGTTTTAAACAAATTAATAGGCTTACATTTAAATAGATAAACTAAAATAAATAAATGTATGCTTTTTTTTCTTCTCGTTTATTTTGGATTGAATCGGTTTATGAGTTTTCTTAATTTCCTTCCTTAGTCTTATGTGTCATCAATCTTATTATCCTCAAGGAATCATTCTTGTGTTTCATGACTAGGTATTAGTATGTATATTATTTTAGTACATAAAAAAAGTGTTACATTGTTTTGGAATTGAAGTCAATGCTAATTTATAAATATCTTTATCTCTTTAACCTATTAGCACATACTTTAAGAAGCTAGGAAACTATTAAGATATGTATGAGAATTAAATTGGAAATACGTTGGATGAAATGAATTTAACAATGAAGCTATTTGAGGTTGAAATAGTAGCCTTAGAAAGAGGGCTTAAGCCACACATGGACATGTGGGGATTGTTAAGCCTTAAGACCTATAGCTATGACTGAGAAATTACTGTTTTGGTACCTGAAAACGTCTTACATTATATAGGAATCAAGACTAAGGATAATTTATATATATTTTATTTGAATTCTCCAATGCTCATTTTAAGGACAAAAACATGAATGCTCACACAATAAAGTGATTATTTTCTTGAAATAAGTTGAATTAAATATATTTTCAAAAAGGCCTTGATCAGTGGCGGATCTAGGACCCTGGGTTAGTGGGGGCAATTTATTTAAAAAAATAAAAATTAATAATTATCATTATCATATACATGAAGATAAAGACTATCCTTTTTGTAAATATGCCCTTTGTATCTTATTTCGATCATTAGGATGATAAGCTGAAATTTTAATTCGCTTTCCTGGATCTGACGGCAAGTCATCTATATTAATTTCAATTTATTGTTGCCAAAGATTTGATTCACAAGATTTCGATAATTGTTGCTCATTTGATAGCAATTTTCTCTTCAAAAATCTTTTTATGATCTATTCAAGATTTAAAAAAAAAATAATCATTATCAGAGAGAATAAAATATAAAAAGAATAATAATAGTAAGATTAATAATTTGTAATTTGAAATATTTGTAATAGCAAAAAAAAAAAATCTAGAACCCCCACCTTTTCACGCACCTTAATGAGTGGAAGAGAGGAGAGGGTTGCATTTTGTGGGTGGAGAAGGGAGAGAGCAAAGAGCGAAAGGCTAAGTGGAAGAGTGAAGGTTTCGTTACTGCTGGAGTATGAAGAAGAAATAGTAGAGAAGGGAACACGTGAGGTTTGACAATTTGGAAAGCTTATGGAATAGATAAAGCTTGCCCCTTGAACGCATGAGTTTTTAAAAATATGGGAACAATTTTGCTTGATTTACCAAAGTATTGCTTGGTTATTGCTTGTTTTACGGAGTAATTCTGGATAATGGACAAAGCAACTGGACGGTTATTTTTGGAACAATTTTGCTTGATTTACGAAAATATTGCATGATTGTTACTAAAATGTGAAATTCAGTTAATTATCTTTTATCAATTTCAAATCTTCATTAGATTATTCGCTCTTTCAAATTTTAATTCCAGCATAAATTAGTTGTATATCTTTTATTTGATATTGTTACGCATTTAGTTTTATTTATTTTAATTTATATTTATGAAAATTGAAAATGTTAATTTTTATTAAAAATATAAATATGTGGATTTTTTTTTTAGTTTCTTGTAATCTTTTGTATTTGAGCAAAATATTGAATGAGTTCCTTAAGAGTGACATGACAGTGTGGGTTTAAATATATAAAATTAGGAGAGACAAAATATAAAAATATTAGATAATTATATATAACTTTTTAAAATAAAGGAGTACATCTGCCCACCCTCTTTTATATATACATCCTCCCCTGGCCTTGACATAATTTATCTAGTAAATAAGTCCAAGTTAGGTCTAACATAAATTTGGTTAGTTTGTTTTTATCTTTATTCATAAGGCACAATGAAGTTCTTTTTTGATATTCATAACATTGTATATACCAGGGAAGCTCGTTTCAATTTAAATCACTAAAGAGAATTTATACAATGCCACATCTTTTCACTCTCTTTTCTTTGGTAAGAAATAGTAATAATAACATACTCTTTAACATATTTTTGTCAATACAATTTACTTTTTCTTTTGGTGACTGAATAATTGAATGAGATAAACACTTTCAATATTGACATCAGATGTTCATCTAAAGGATAACTATACAAACTTAAATCGTAAGAATTTTTTATTAAATAATAAATGAGACTCAATAAATAAAGAAAGGGGTAATACTAATTTCATTTAACAACAAAAATTACATACAAATATCTTTGTAGCAATTTGTCCTCTTGTGATTGACTTCCATGTGAAGAAAAGGCGCACGAATAAGAAATGAATCTGAAAGCTAAACTTTCTGCAACTCTTTGTTATAGAAACTTATTGGAGTGCCCCCCCTACCCGGCCCAAAAAGAAAGGGAAACCCACTTTAGGAAAATTATGGAGCATACACGATAGCTGTCAGTACGAGGACTTTGGGTGGGATTTCCATATGCTTTGTTTCAGTGCAATTTGCAAAGATGAATGATTGAAACTTGAAAGATAATAATCAGCACAAATAACAGAAAGCAAATGGGGTATGCATAAAATAAGCTTATGATTTTGCAACCCCCCCCTCCCAAAACAAAAAAGAGGGAAGAAAAAATAGCTTATTATTGGAAGGCCCAGAGCATGTGCCTATGTCATTCTAAGATTCTTTCCAAAAGCACCACCAAAAAATTTATGTATTAATGATAAAATTCAGTGACGAGTTTTTTTTTATCACTAATACTTTAGTGATTTTTTTATATAAAAATGTTATGGTATAATCATATTTTGGAAATGTTCATGAAACATGCATGCTCTCATCTGAAGACCTCAGGGAAGTCCAGAAAATAACGCGGTTAAAAATTGCCTTCTCTGCTTGGTTAACACATGGAATCTCTAAATCAATTACTACTCCATGATATTGACAGTAATTAAACAATATAGGGGGAATATTTCTTTTTGGGTATAGGGGGAAATTGTAATCAGCTTCTCCCGCCAACAATGAACAAGCAATTAATGTAATCATCAATCTCTCATCTATGTTTATAACTTAACTAGTTAAATATCCGTGTATTTCACCGATATTAATTTTACAATTATATTTTTTTAATGTATTTAACTATTATATTTTGATTAGTAAAAATCGCATATTCTTATTCTTATTCTTATTATTATTATTATTATTTATTAAGATATAATTTAATTTTTTATTATTATTATGATTATAATAAATATTTATGACAATTTAATAAAATTATGATAATAAAAAAAGTTACCATAATTATAAAAAATGTATTAGTATTAATTAAATTTAAATTTCAATTATAACCAAAACATATTCGTGTTATTAATTAATTTGAATTAGAAAATATAATTATTTATTAGTTCGAATATTTTAATCATGATTAGTTACTATAATTAGAATAAAAATATAATAATTAATGATTATGTAACTAAAACGAATATGATAATGTCATGAGTTATTTGCTTCAGTGACAAAACTTTCTTTGATATAATATAATAGATAATAGATAATAAATTAGTTAATTTCCTTTCTTTCCAAGTTATTTTAACGTCTAATTGAGAACCGAGTTTAATTGAAGAGAGAGAACCACGAGAAGGCAAGCATAATCACCGTCTTTCAAATTTTGCCGTACTTTCTTCTGTATAATATTGTTTCTTCAATAAAGGACACACTAAGTAAAAAAAAAAGTATCGGGGTCGTCCTTTGTTTCACGGATAGATATTTTTAGTCTAGAGAACAAAAAATAATTTTATATTTGTTATGGAGCAATAAAATAATTAATTTTAGATATTTTTTTGAGTAAATAATAATTTTTCATTCAGTTAATATTTAATTCAAATGAAGGGGTAGAAAATATTTATTTTCACGAGAAAAAAAATCTCTTTTGTGAATAAAAAATACACATATATCTTTTTTCTATCCATTATCACACTACTCTTTTAATAATCTCTTCAATTTAAGTTATCTAAATTTTTTTCATTCTCAAAATTTTTCATTTATTTATCAATTTTCATTTACAGCTAATTTTATGAATTTTACTCACAATTTTTTTTTGTTTTTCCTCCAATTCTCTTCTTTCAACAGAAATCGTTGAAGGGATATGATTTTCTCTTTTTTTACAAATATGCAATATATATTCATGTCTATAAAATTAGAGTTAAAAATA
>PYAF01002543.1:1308461-1328097 GCA_007407185.1 Glycine tomentella
AAACACAATATATATATATATATATATATATATATATATATATATATATATATATATATATATATATATATATATAACCAGTTACCTAGGGTGTCATGTAAACCTACGTACAAACACATTTTAAATAGTAATGGTAACAAGCACGTTTCTTTATTACTTTATTGTCTTTGATTTGAGGTTGCAACCTAGCAGACATTTATAATTTTGATACAACGAATATTTTGCAATGTGTAATTATCAATTATGATAATTAGTTTTAGTTATTTTGTCTAAATAGTAGTATAATAAAACTTCAAATAAGAACTAATAAGAAAATTAAAACAAATGCATGAACAATAATGAAGAGAATTCAAATTAGATTTCACTACAAATACTGATAAGTCATAACAATAGGGTAAGGGGAACTAGAAGAAGAATCTGATAGCCAGCAACTTTGTTTAGCAGCAGTACAGCATCTCATTATGATAGATGGAAAGCAAAGGGAGAAAATTATGCTTTTACGTTCTGTTTAGGGATTCCATCAATCATACTGCTAAAAATTACTGGGTCGGCTAATCATTGTGCTCTAATAATCTTCTGATAAAAAAAAATGTGCTTTAATAAACTCAATCAGTCAATTCTGAATTTATGCATCCCATTTTTTTTTTCGTGTCTTCCACCTCCCAATTTTTTTTTTCCTTTTAATTGTGTTCTGTGACATATGTATATACCAAATCCGAGTGTAAGCCATGTACTTTTTTACGCGTCCTTATTCAGCTCTTTAAGACCTTTGCTATAACAAGGGTGATAATATATATTACAATAGGTGCGGGAGAGGTAGAAATGAGTTAGTCCAACTTGGTCTAATATCACTTATTAAGAACTGATTCAATTTGCAGCTCAATTTATTTAAATTTGATATGATTTTTTTTAAAACTTGATTCTATTCAAGTATATGAATGAATCAATTCCTTTTATAAAAAATGAATGACTCAATTAAGATTGTATACGCAAGTCATAATTCAGTTATATATCATATAATGTATGTTAATTTTAGCATTTAAGTCACACAAGGGTTATAAGATTGACTTGAAGTTGAAGGGGAAGAAGGAGAGATTATGGATCAATTTTTTTCCACTAATATTCTAACAAAACTAACAAACTAATATAGTATTTGCTATAACAAATTATTTAAGTCTCACAGTGTATGTAATTTTAGACTAAAATACTAATGGATTGCTGTTTCAAGAATTTTTTTATTTTATTAACTCTAAATTAAAATCACAACAAATTTACAATTTTAAGAACTAAATTTTCCATTTACTTCTTTCTTATTTTAAAAGTTTGATGTGACTTAAAAATATTCATTGATGAAAACAAATTTGATGAACTTGAAAAATTAAATCACCAGCCTGAGCTATGACGACTTAAGATTTTTTTTCTCCCCTCAAATGAATCCTAACTAATTCGTAAACACCTTTACTTATGTAAAACCTTACTTTATATAATAACTTAAGTTTCTTAAACAGGTTAAAAAAATCTTTAAAAAAGTATAAAAAATTCTTAAAAAAAGTATAAAAAAACTTACATTTAAGTATATAGGCTAACAGTTTTAAACAGGTCAATAAATATACAATTTCAAAATATTAGAAAAAATGTAATGTATTATTATTATTATTATTATTATTATTATTATTATTATTATTATTATTATCTTCTGATTAAATAAAAAATATGTTTGAATTATTTTTTAGTAAAAAAAATGTTTGAATCACTTTAAAAATAAATACTAGTATATGCATGCATATTAATTGTAAAGATTTTTTTATATTATCATTTAATTAAAATATTTTTTTAGAGAAAATCACTAGATGTTATATATGTTAAGTTTGTTATTTTTTAAAATAATAATCCTATAGTTTGTATTAAGATGATTTTTGATTGATTTATAGTATAAAAATTATTACACTATTATACTCTTACTTTAAAGCCAAACTTTTCTTAGCTTAACAGACTTTTAACAAAATCTTGAGGTCCAATAAGAGACAGGCCTCAGACATTTCACAAGACAAGTGCCGGATTTATTCTATTCATCAACTTGTCTTTAATTCTATATATGTTTGTTTGGATACTATTGTTAATTATTCGCTCACTGTTCTTTCACCATTCTGTGTCATGCTCCTGCGCTGTTTTCATCATTTTGAATGTATACTTTAGAGAAGTGGTATATTAAAATTCTTCTTCTAGTGCTAAAGTTGACGTAATTCATTAGTGCTAAAGTATACTAAAGAAATTAATCTCTTTGAACGTTCAGAGAACCGGAAAGAGTCAATTTATTCCCTTCCTTTTTAGAATCATTCTCAATTAAAACATGTGTCTAATACCATGGGATAATTAAAATTTAAAAGGTACAAGTGTTCTTGCAGTATAAGTGGGTGGCAAACCTATTAGGTTGACCTATTTGATTTGGCTTCGCTTTTGTTAAAATCAATTCAATTTTTTCTACGTTGAAGACAAATAGTATGTTTGGAAAATTGATTTCAGTAGTATTGAAAAAGTTGGAATAACTATTTGTTGTTTTAGCCTCCAACGTAGTTTTGAAATTGATTTTAATATAATTGAAAGTTAATCCAAATACACACAAAGTAACAGAGTTATTTCTAGTTTTTCATGATATTATCGTGATTTTAAATCCCTCATTGTTAATCTAAAGTCTAAACATACTATGAATTATTTATATCAGATCTTAAATTTAAACCTATATTGTACAAAAACAAAAGGTGGCAAGCATCTAGGAGTTCCTGTTAATGTGTTGCTTTTGTGAGAAAAAGTGGAGGCTTAGAATGCTTGTGTTAGAAGAAACGGGTAGTACAAAACAAGATTCGATATTAATTGTTGCACATGCCCTATTTAATACAACCAGGCTCTTTTTCTTTATTTGTTGAGCCATCAGTGGACACTGTAATTGTCAGAGTTTTGTTTTTTCCCAGCTTATGGAGAAATCATGAAAGAATGCTATGCTATGCAATTCTTTGTCCTGTCCTGAGTCCAGATTGGTTTTGGTATGTGTCACTTTCAGTCAAAAATATTTTTAATTTCCTCTTCTTATTCTTCCCTCGAGAGAGTGGGAAATTGAATTTTTACTAGTATAAGGAAAGAAATATCAATATACATTCTCCCTTGGGATAGAAGTCCCAAAACAGGAAATTAAAGTAGGGTTTCTTCTTGCTTACCTAAACTTATCTTTAAGCCACATATGATACCTTGCTACATAACCGCATGATATCGATTTGAATATTCTAGATAGCAGAACTATAGTGAAACTAAACAATGTTGAATTCATGAATCACTGCATACATGATTTTTTCATTGGATATAGGATTGATGATTATAATAGTGATGGAACAAAAAGTTGATTTGATTCCCAATAGTATCTGAGCTATCCTAGAAATAAATACTTGCTTTGCTTACACACTTGCACACCAAGAAGGGAACAATGAAATTGTACACAAGTTTTGACAATTGCCATTTACACTTTCATAAACATAAAAGGAGAAAATCAACAAACTTATGCTTCAACATTGATGAGTCAGATGAAGAATTGGTTCTGATATATGTGACTTAGCATGATGTCAAGGATTTAATTCCTGATCACGTATATAGAAAAACTTTATTTGGAGAGACAAAACTTACTTTAGTGGTCTCTACATCTCGAAAGAAATTAGTCTCTAACTATCGGTTAGGAGATATCTCAATGGAAAAAAAACGGCCATATAGGTCTTATAAGTATTACTGAAGCAAATAATAAGAATGTAAAGGAAAATGAAAACAGAGATAATATTCTTTGTATGTATGGCAATGAAACAAAAACTACAATTGCCCCACAAAAAAAGGAATATCCATGAAAGTGTCCCCTCCTATAGTCCTATGAAACCCCACTTCATCTTCCTTCTATTCATAGCAACCCCTCAAGAAAGGAAGTTTGCATACTTACTCCAAATTAAAGAAAGCTTCTCTCACTTAAGAAACCATTAAAAATATTTACATCTTTTGGTGGCATCCTGATTTCTTGCCATTGTTAGCGCATATTCTCACGTGGAATCCTGTGAACCGAATGGCAACCCTCACGTAGGCCATGCAGTAGACACAAGTCAAACTTTAACGCATTGGAGATACTGCCTTAAAAGTCTTATTACCAGTTTTTGTCCATAGCTCTGAAATTGACCTATGAACCATTTCATCGATTGATCTATTTGGACCCGAAAATATTTTTATCAGTATATTATTTGTGTCCATCAATCTTCTTTTTTTGATGTTCAACTGTTATGTGTGACGCACATATATATGCTTTTAAGTGTTGGTGAAGCCGATAACTGTGGTCCTTCTAGAGCATGAAAGACTGGACCAAATGGACCATACTAGCTGTTGCATCATTGCAAATTATCATTTCATCGTGGACCACAAGATTTTTCCAATTGATTACTCTCTTGTTACTTAATAAGAGATAAGACGTGTCTAATAAAGCTTTTAGTCATTCTAATCTTGAATTGATGGATTTTGCATCTTTCTCTTTATATTGACTGTTACTACTACAGGCTTGTTTTGGGTTGAAATTCCATAATGCTCAACAAAATTTTGGGCGGAAGCAGTAAAACAAACAAAAAAATTAAAAAAAGGTTTGGAGAAAATGAAAATAACTATTTGGTATAGATTGAAGACATTTTCTTTTAATCAGCGAAAAACATATATTTATATAATGGTAACAAACATACCACAGTATCAAAATACAGACCGTATCCTAGTCAATTGGTTACCAAGCATTAACACAATAATTATCTCGATTTTGGGCAATCTCCACATGACATATAACGAGTTTTATTAACTATTTTTTATAAATTGAAAAAATCAATTACATATCATGTAAGGATTAATTAAAATCATAAACACATAGTGGTGCTAAATCATATAATAATTTCTCAATTAATGTTCGAAAACTTTAGATTAACATGTTGTACACTTGTATGGTATATGTCTATACTCTACATGAGTGGGGGTCAGTTTGTTGGACTGTAGTTCTTGATTGTTTAATATTTATGCATAGTACACTACAAACGTGACAGCAGATTTAATATTGCTGATCTAGACGAGAAATAAAGGTTAACAGGTAAAAGCATGCCAGAAAGCTACTGAGAGTCTTAATTTTCCATGAATTTGACTTGGTGATTCTTAAAATCAATACCACGAATTGATACTCAAATGCTTTATCACTTGGACAAAATTATTCAATCATGAAGGGGTTTACGAGCATTTTTCTGATGTTGAATAGTACAACAAACTTATAGTAGTTCATTGTTAATAAGTAAGATTAATTTGTTACAACTATTAGCTTTTCTAATTATTGAATTTAGGACAATGGTTTGAGCATTTCTAGTTACCATGATTGAGACAATGATTTAAGTTTTTCTAGTTATCATAAACATGTGAGTATTAGTGTGTGGAAAATAATCATTTTTTTTAAAGAATGATACTGAACAGTTCAAGATAGGTTCTGTTTAACACACGTAACATCATTCTAGTGCAATTTTCTGCCATTAAGAGTCAGCTTCAGTTTATATATACCATTAATATCAAAATTCAATTTCCTACCATTAATATCACAAGAAAAACAATTCTTAAAAAAAAGTCTATCCTTTGCTGTTTTACAGATTTTACATAAACACCGTACCAATGAAACTAATGTGCTATATTCCTCATACAAACCACTTGCCCATGTATTTAACATGCAAACATGCATCCATGCATTCAAACAAAAGCTTAAGTCAAAATCAAGTCTCTTCGTAAAGCTCATATTTTGTACTTCAGTCTTTCAGATAGTACAACTTAGAGCTACTAATTATAAATGTTCCTCCAAAAATTAACATGAATACAGAATATACTCCAAAAACAAAGAGATACTATTTATAAATTGCCGTAGAAACACATTACAATTGAAACGGTGTGCTTTCCATCTTCACACCAAACCACTTGTGTTATCTAAAGTATCAATTAGCAATTATCTGTGACTTCGTACACACATTCATCTGATGACATTAAGGCACCAATGAACAACAAGCTGTTGGGCCTATTGAAATAGAACATTATTGTCATGAAGCAACTACTTATATTCCATTGTATATCGTTTTTGATAACTTGTTCTTAGAGGTGTTGCATAGAGATTCTTCCATGTATTAGCAGAAGGATAGGAACCAGGACTGCTTCTAGTTACTCCACTTAGTGACACACAATCATCCATAAAGATTCTCTTCGCATTCTGAGAGAAACACCTATACGGTTTCAGTTTAGCTTTGGTAGATGCTGTCAGATTCATGTAGCTTGGTTTACAAGCATTTCTTTCCTCTGTTGCTTCCACTGTAACATTGTTGTTAGATGCTCGAGATGGTGATCCAGATGTGCATGAAGTTGACATAGGACTATCATCATGCATGCATTCAGAGCTTATGGCTGAAGATGATGGAGTTGATTGACTAGTTGTAAGAGATTTAGTTGAAATCCTGGTTGTTACACCATTCCTTCTTGCTTTGACTGAGCCATTTTGTTGATCCAAATTAAAGGGAAGAACAAGATGATCACTTTTACTGGTCACTGGAGTCATGTCAGGTGAGTCCAAATACATTTCTACCATTGACCTGCTCTCCCATGGCTTTGCAGCCATCCAGCGATCTAACATGTTCCATCCCGAGCTCTTGCTGTCTAGGTTGCGATTCTTGAGAGGAATCACTGACTTAGCAGCTCTTGAATTTGGACTCGCTGTTGATTTCTGAAAGCAAGCAAAGTTTATTGAAGCACATATATTTTGGTAATCATTTCACTACTGACTCTCACCACAAATATGGTAGATTTTCTCTCCTCCATTACCTTCTTAGACTGAGAGTATGCCTTTGTTCTATCCCTCCTAATTGCTCCTTCCTGCCTCATTTGTAATTTTGCCTTAACTTCTTCTGCAGTTCCTGGAATGTCACACCACCCTTGCTGGCAATAACATGGCAAATTATGCTAAATGTTAACATCTCTTTACCATGGCATCAACATTACTGAATGTTACACAATCTTGGGGCAAATTGTGAAAAACTTATGATACCTCAGCTAGCTTAACAGGGTCAGCTTCATTGCAATGCTCACCCGCAGATTTCCCTTCTTGAGAGTTCCCCACATTCCTTGCCTTGACACGTGCTTGAACTCGCACAAGAGCCTGCATGCATCTTAGAGTAACAGCTGCTTGCTTTCTAACTTGCCAACCACGAAATATAGCTTGCGATCTCACCACTGCCTTCAGGGCCCTCAAAGCTCGTCTTGCCTGCAAATCAATAAAAAAAGTTCAAAAGAAACAAATAGACGGAGAAAAAACTTGATAAAAAATGTGCAGGCACAATAACACACGGAACATACTTTTAAGTATACTGATAGAAAAAGAAAACCCCCAACACAAAAGAATGAACGGCCGAAAGAGTGGCAGATCCTTTTGTAATCAACCCCTATCTACACAGAGCTAGAGATTTTTAGAAAACTATAAACATTACAGGTTGATGTCCAACACTCATATTATGAATTAAACACTAAATTATATTACCATAGTGAACTATTATTGATTAAACACTAAATTACATACAAACCATAGCAAGTCAAAGTGAAGTAGTGAACTTCATAACTCATATCAAAAGCTTATCTTTAGTAATACTAACTTCTTGAAGAGTTGAAGTTTCACCACGATTTGGCTCGTTTCAAAATAGTGAAATTAACAAAACAAAAGCACCATGCAACCTATTTGTAAATCTTCTATAAAAGTCCATACTGTGATAGTATGATTAGGAGGTCCTGATCTTAAATTAAACATGGAATCTTGCCTAGCAGGCTAACACTAATTCTTCTATCCAGAATTCCCTGTCTTAAGTATAGAATGGAGTATCTGCTTCTGCTTCTCAAACAATTCAACACCAGAAACTCATAACAACTAAATAAATAAATCCTTGAAGAGAAAACAAGCTGCATCACGATAATGCAAAAGGTTGAATTAAATTAGCCAACTAGGAAAGAGTTCCACTAACCAAGAAACCTCGAAACACAGCCTGGATTCGAATGGCAGCCCATTCCTGCTTAATGACCATGAAGTCTTTGAGTGGAGTTCTGACCACAGCAGCCAAAGCAGCAGCAAATGCTCCATCGTCCACCACAAAGGAGCCACCACCACCATGTCCCTTCTGCATTGATGATCCAATCCCAAACCCTTCTGAAGTGCTCTTCCATAACTTCCACTTTCTCTTACTCTTGTCACCACTCTTCTCCTGAAAAATGCAGAAATATACTAAGTAAACATCACCACAGGCAAACATAGCAAGCAAAAAAATCCCAAGAAAAATTTGCAAACTTGATCAGTTGTGGAGGGCTTTCTGAGAGAAATGAGGGACTTGAGCCATCTTCCTGAACCACCCATTTGAGAAAATAACACGTTTTTGTAAAGGATAAGGTGGAAAACAGCAAGTGGAAGTTGAGGTGAGTTTGAGTTTGAAGCTGGTGTTGTTGTTGCTTTGCTTGGCTTAATTAAGGTAAAACGAGAAGAAGAAAAAGAAAAAGAGGAAGAGGAAGAAGGTGTTTTGAAATTTGAAATGTGTGTGAAGAAAAGAAAAAGATGAATGAACAGAGAAAGTACATAAACGGATACGAAGACTTTTCTGCTTTTTCTGATGTTCTCATGTCCCCACTTACAGTTGACCTGTCATGAATACGAACACGCACTACACAGAAAAGCTGTCGATTCAATATGGGACTCTCCCAAGCCCATTTTATCATTTGCATTATCGAAGCCCATTGGCACAAAGCCCAAATAAAGATTTTGGATCAATTTATTTAAATTTATTTATTGAAATAAGTATTTATTTTAATAAAATAAGTAATTTTATGATTTTTAGTATGTTATCTAAACTGTTTCTGCTTAAAAAATAATTTTTTTACTTATTTTAAGAAATAAATCTCATCTGCTTTTTAAAATAACACTTATATAAAAAATACTTATTTAAAAATTATTTTTAAGTTTAAACAAATTCATCATTTGTTTTTTACATGTTTGTGCCATGTGGCATAATTAAGCGTCTAGTTTCCCAAATTTTAAATGTGGTTGGTCGGAACTCTGTTGGATGTAAATGGAGTTTGAAAAAGTGAAAAGCAAAAAACTGATACTCTAAATTTGAAAAATATAAGCGAAGACATTAATGTCATTAAAAGGGATGGTGAGTCTTTCTTTCCTGCTCATATTAAGGAGTACCTTTGGAGTTCTAATAACCTTTTTTTTGGTGTAGAGTTCTGATACTTTAATGAGTGTAATTGGTGTAGAGTTCTGATACTTTAATGAGTGTAATTGTGCTTGTTTTGTTATGTTTTTTTTTAAAAAAAAAATTCGTATTTGTTTTGTTAATATATATTAAGCTTGAATATGTTTTTTATATTTAAAAAATAGGTCATTTTTAATTTATTATCTAAAACTTATTTTTGATCATCTAAGTATTTAAACAAATTATGTTTCAATGCACTACTTGTTGTTCGTCTCATTCCGATCATTAACACATTAGTGTCACATTATTTTTTATAATTTAAACTATTTTAAAAAAATTCTTCTCCTTCTTCCCCTTCCCCTTCCCCGTCTTCTCCTTCTTCATATTCCCATTACCAGCAGCAAAATAAAGGTGAGTGGGAATGAATCAATCCAATACTAACCAAAAACCCGTGACTCAAACCACTCTTGCTTTGTTTGGCCTAACCATTAACCAAACCAATCCTTTCTCAATGTCTTCTTAACAACACGATGCCATTTTCTGCGAAAAAGACATGGGCGACGACAACGAAGAGTCGAAGGACGAAGAGTACGAAGAAGATGATGACATTTTGGCCGCCAATGAAGAAAACGTGTCCCCTCCCTCCACCGTTCTAGTTGTCACCGCGTCTCCAACGATGGCGACGCCACTCCAATTTCAACCCAACCGCCACCACCATCACCATCATCCTAGTCGACTCCTCAAATCCGAAGCGACGTTGCCTGGAGCTAATCGAGGGGAAAAAGCCACCGTTGCCACTGAATGACTTGCAAGGTTTCATTGACTACACATCGCAGTGAGGATCCTCGCACCACAACGACTTGTTCTACAACCAAATCAAGTCGAAACTCTGTTAACTCCTTGGCAAGTGTACCAATTCATCCAAGTAGTATTTAAAACGGTAAGATCGAGTGTCGAGTCCATATGGACTTTGACTGTACTCGGAGTTTGTATATTTCTAATTTTAAGTGAATAATTAACTAAATTCTATATATGTCAAGTAAGGATGCATAATTGTAAAATTCAACCATAAATAAAGATAACAAGCAAAGCACATGCAAGAAACAGAAAACAAACGCTTGGAGGGGTAAATTGTTGATTGATGCAGAATTTTTGGGATGTGTTGGGTGCTTGGCCTACCGAAATGACTCTTGATGCTCTAACTATTACCTTTATCTGATAAAATACCCTTACTATGATTTCTCATGTAAAAGAGCCTAAATTACCCAACTTCACTCCTAATCTCTTAAGAGCTATATTAAATAATTTGCTTTAAGAATAAATATGCATAATTAAGGCTAAATAACACCACTATATCCCTAGACATGAATTACCTAGAAACTCTTTTCAAGTTATTAGGGTGAAAACATTTCCTATAACATACACTTGAATGTGTGATCAAACCATAAACAAGACAATAAACTCATAAAAGAAACAATAATATTGAAATAGCATTAAATGGATAGTAAGAATCATTACATCAAGAGTGTTTGATTGTCAAGCCCCAACAATGGGTAATTTAGCCTTTCATTGTCATGAGAGGCTCACAAATACAAAAAGGAAGCAAAGGGAATGGAAGAAAATGGAAGAAGGAGGGCTCCAAGTGAGTGTAATTTTTGTTCCTTCGTGCCTTAGCTTCTATCTTAGTGAATGTTGAATGACATAGTGTTTTTCCTTCTTTTTATCTTCAAAACGTTGCACAATCATGTTTTTCGACAATGACTATGTGCTAAGTTTGTATGTGCACATGCAAAATCCAGCTGACTTAAGTGATCACGCTCTAAGTCGCCAATTGTTCGCTTAGCGCACCTGCATGATACAACTGACCTCCAGTTTGGCTCCTCGCGTTGAGCAGGTGCTGTTGTGCTGAGCGCGCTACTTCAGTTCTTCAACATTTTCCAAACCTCCAATTGTGTCAATTTCTACAAAAAATAGATAAAAAACACTATAAATTTACTAACTTTAGCATCCTTTGGATAAAAACTTAGAAAAAGCTAAATTCCTATCTTTTATATCAAAAAAAGCATTAAAAGAGATGAAATTAGATAATTGATACGTAATTTAAGTATACAAATTATGTATGCATAACAATTATCAAGCTCCAACTCGATTTCAACAAGAATCGGCTCGTGGAGAAGATCCGAAGGTAGAAGAAGAAGTAACAGAACGTCCTCAACAAGATTGGCTTCGGTGAAGAGTTATTTGACGCTTGTGTTGAAGGAATTAATGGCAGGGTCCATGGGGGGAGGAGCATTTAGAGCGAGAGGGTTTTCGTTGAACTTGAACTCTATGCCTTTTATGAATTTGAGTTTTGGCAATGGAGAAATGGTGGATGAGAAATGGAGGAAGCAACAACTATTGGAGTTGAAAATGTATTTGAAGCGGTGGGAACTGGTGCAAGATTAGATCAAGGTTGCTATGGAGGAGTTGTGGGAAAGAAGGAGAAGATATTTTTTTAAAATAATTTAAATAATAAAAAATAATATGACAATGATGTATTAGTGATTAGATGTGTTGACATGATACTCCATATGTCACGTTATCATTTAACATAACGAGACTAATGACAAATATTACATTAAAACATAAAAAAATTTAGATATATAGATGACTAAAAATAAATTTTAGATGATAAATTAAAAATAACCTATTTTTCCAAATAAAAATATTTAAGTCTATATAATACAAATATAAATACTAGTAACATATTTCATATTTCAGCTCCATCTGTGAGATATTGGATAGCAATTAAGGACTTGCTCATCTGGAGTATTATGCTGTCTTTTTTTACAATAGTGGAAATAAGATTATTATTTTTTACATAATAGTGGCATCAAGTTTAGAACTTGGGAATTGTGCAGATTCAGTAGAAAAACAAAGAATTTGTGCATATTACTGAAAAAATCGTCCTTTTGCGGCGCAGTTAATGAAAATCATGTTATGGACTAACGTTACTTTTCATTCTCTTCTTTTTCAAATTGTTTCATCAATCCTCATTTTAAATCCTTCTTTCATTCTATTTTGCCGTCAAATCTTGTAATTTTTCTCCATGGTTGCCTGTATTTTTCATAATTATTTTCCTTAGGTCATGTCTATCCCTCCTCCCCAAGTGTTTTGTTCATCCTTTTCTTGTCAATGAATTTGAAGGTGTGAGGCATGGGATCTTTAGGAGTGGGGATGCCAACCTGTTTGGGATCACTATCCCTAAGGTGATGCTCTATCATGCCTTCTTTATTTGTCTAAAAAAAAAAAATTCTAATATAACTTTTTCAAAATTTCAGCCTATTTGATAAATGAAAAAATTTTCACATGTTTATTTAGGGAAAAATATTATAAGAAATGAAGAAAAAGAAAATTTTCAAAATTGATTAAAAGATAGTAGAATCTTCCTAACGAGTGTCTTTAGAATATTAATTAAGAAATTAAAAGAAAAATATTTATTACAGAGATTATAAAAGAAAATAAAAAAAGTTTAAAAAATATAATTTTACATATTCTAATAAAAAATTATATTTTTACTTCTTTAACCAATATCCCAAAAATACACTCTTTAGTATTTGCCAAACATAGTAGAATGGTAGGCCAAGTTTTATTTGTTATGCTACGCTATTAAGTTTTACAGAACCGACTCATGAAAGTCACAATGATTTTTAGTTGGTTTCTGCGTGCAGAAGTTGAGCTTGAAAATAATTAATTTTTGTTTGGCTCATTAATCATTAGGCTTCATTTCCCTAAGCTTAGAATAGAGTAGGCTTAAGTAAAATTCTCACCAGTTAAATATGATATGGACGAAACTTTCAATCTTTATCATAGAAAATATACTCTTGTAAGTATAAATCAATACCTACTTAGTGGAATTTGGTCAATTTGGCTCGTGACTAGGAAACATTCATGTCCTTGAACCAAACCAAGTCTTGACCCTTTTCCGTCTGTGTTTTTTCTTTTGGTAACACAAGCCAAATCTTGACTTTGAAATACTCTAGCCAATCAAATTGCAAACGTACAATACTATCACCAATTGTGGTATTGGCATTACATGTCACTCTATTATGGGCTAACACAGCATGGCTTTGAGCATGTCCATGTTATCTGTATGTGGAATATTATAACCAATTTCACTCATCACTGACGCAATACCACATCTCCAAACCATGATAATGACTGGTCAATGGTTGAGAATACTTAATGAAGAAGAAAGAGGGAGGGAGAACACAAAGCTAGAAACTAGAAAAGTATTCATTTTTTTTATAAATATTATTGACTTACAAGAATGGAAGATTGACTCAACTCCTAATATACAATTGAGTAAAAAAATGATCCATCAGAAGCTGAATGGCCAAAACAATTGACCAAGAAAAAACTAAGAAAAAATAAATCATGGGGTTAGATGTTGTGTGGTGTGTCCTTTATCCTAAAAGCAGTGCCTAATGCACCTTTATTGCCTTGCAATTAAATTATTGAACTCACACCTTAATTAAGTTGGTGTGTGATTTTGGGCAAACTAATCATGGGTTAGGAATTCCCATGTGCACAAGCCTTGGGGATAGGTGGATTTTTGGACTAGGCCTTGGTGAGGGAATTGGTGCTTTGAAAGCAATTTTTGCAAGGTTGACTCTAGGTGACAGATTGAGTTGTTCAAGTGCCTTAACTTGGAGTTTTGCAGGGTACTCTCTAACACAACCAATCCTTGGACCAACTCCAGTTGTCCATTTTCTTGACAATGACTTGCTCTCTTTAAGTTGTGAAGTTTCCATATTGGCGCCAGAGTGAGCCATATTGTCTTGAGTGCAATTTTTGGCAGTGGCAAAGTCACTTGAACCAACATTATTAGCCATTTGGGACTCAAACTGCAGCTCCTCATATACAGGTTTTGTTGGTGGGGTATCATCATCAATTGCATACTTCTGCATAAGGGAACCATGAAATTACAAAATGTCACACATTGTTTCAACAGGTTGAGGTTTATGTTTGTTTAGATAAACTTTTTCATAAATATTTATAAAAAAACAAAATAAAAAGGTAAAATAAATTAAATTTTTTCTTAAGTTAAAATTAATTTATATATTTAATTTTTATAAAAGTGCTTCTCAACTAATATCTCTAAAAGTTAAAGATGTATAAGTTTGTTTTAACTTATAAAGAAAACTTAATATTTTTTACATTCTTATTTTCACTTATAAATATTTATAGAAAAATTTATCCAAAATAATATCTCAGTAATCCCAAGTAAAGTCTAAATAAACAATCTATACAGAAAAATGCCTTGAATTGGTTCACTCACCTTTACATTTGTCAAGTCCACATTATGTTCTATCAAGAAGCCAATGAATTCCATAAAGTGCTTCTTTGTAGGACAGTAATGACCGCTGTAGGGCCATATCGCCTGAATAAGAATAAATGAACATCAATTTGCATATAAGGGAAGCAAAATGCTTTTAAACTTTTTCCTTTATTAATCTTTCGGTGCTGTGAAATTCTATATTCCTCTACCTAAAACGTTGCCCATTATCACAAAATTACAAAATTGTAATAACAATGGAGAATAATTTCATTTTATCTTGTCCTAAAAATAATCAATGTTATGTATATAATATAATTAAAACACGTGTCACATACATCAAGAACTCCATTTTGGGCAACCAATCTTCCAGATGCAATAGTAGCACCCCCAGCTAAAAAACTTGAGTGCTGAAAATGGCCTTTCTTTTTCTCCCCAACGTACAAAATTCTAGATGAGCTAAGAACGAAAATCCACTTAGATCCCTCAACAGTGTGTACAAGGTTCTGGCCTTTTTTGTAAACAAGCCTTCCTCTCTCAATAATCACTTCATACGCTTCCCTCTCTTTCTGCATTTGCAACCAAACAACAAAATGAACACTCGTCAAATAAAGAATATTGTGGTGCCTACTAATATTTTCTAAAGTCAAAACTATTGAAAACATAAAGAATAATTTCCCCAAACATAGAATTCGTAATTATAGATAATTTCCCCAGACATAGACTTAGTAATTATAGGTGAAGTCTTTAGTGCATTGAATGCACATGTACAAATACCACGTGGGTAGTTTATATTACTAAATACCAACTTTTTTTTTTAGGAACTAAATACAAACTAATCAATGGATTTTGGGCCTAAATTTTGATTTTATAGTCAACATAGCTAGGCAATTCCATACACCACTGCCTCTCTAGAAATTGACCAAGCATTGTATAGTAACTATACAAGTCCTTATTACCGTCAAAATAAAAATGCATAAAAGCAGTCATGGATAAAAAAAATTGATGTTATAGGAATAATATAACACATTCATGCACATACGTACGCGAAAACACGCATACAACATCCTTAGTATCGTCAAAATAAATAAATAAATCCAGTATATATGCACTATTTTTTTAATCCCATTTTTTTGTTTTATGCTTCCTCAGCCAAGTTTTGACAGAATAGCAACGAAAGTATCATAGCAAAAATTCAACAGTTGTCTACTCCGTACTTGACTATCCAACTGTTACTGTGAGCACGATAATTAGCACATCAGATGTGCATCCTTTAAAAGTCATATTATACACACACACACACATATATATATATATATATATATATATATTATGTGGCATTATCAAAGTGATGAGGTGAAAATAACTTACCGGTCCAAGATACTTTATGCACTGCCTATACAATTCACTTCTTGGGCACTCGTCAAGATTTACTTCTTTCCCGTCTCCAACGTCCAACCTTCATGTCACCAACATGCAATTGTGAAATCAGACAATTAGAATCAAAAGTGTGCTCACATTTTTATACAAAATATTAATTTATTAATTGCATTGTAAATAATTTTACCAGTAGAAAAAAGGTTGTGAACTCTGGCTATGTAACCAAACTGCATAGTATATGTGCAGATTGTGCCCATAACGATGACGTGGATCAATCTGAAAAACACAAGGGACTCTAATTAGTTTGGTTTAATCTACTTAATTGTACTCCTAATTGAATTTAAAACTCTGAAATTAATCAAGATGAGGACATATAAGCTTACAGCTTCAAGCCAGTGCCTTAGAGCTAATTTCTGCGCCTTATCATCTTTGGACAAACCTTTTCCCACCTACCAATAGCCCAAAAGGAAAACAAAGGGTACATTGATAACAAAATCCCAAAACAAAAAAAATGTCGGAAAGAGAATGAAAACTTTGAATTTGTCTCTGTGGTTCCAGTCAAAGATATATATAATTGGAAAAACCAGATTATGTCAAGTCAATTATATTTGAAGCAACTACTGCATCTAGTTGGAAACTAATGGCTAAAATATTATTAAGCCAAACACAATATTTATTCAAAGATTCTAGCTTCCCACACAAAAGGGTTACCTTAGCAGCCATGGTCCTAGCTCTTGCCCATTTTGAAACAGCTGTTTCTGATTTACCATAGTCAAAATGTGACGTGGAACACCGACTAACAGCAACAATGTCTAAGGCCTTCTTCCACCTGTAATTAAGATTTCAAAGAAAACACTAATTCAGGGAAAATTAACTAAGCACTAATCAGGGACAGACCAATTAATTGTAAATCTTGATATAAAGAAAAAAAAATCAATTATGTTATAAAAATTTATTAAAGCAAAATTTTGACGAATGTTTGATACAATTTGATATTTAGTTTATTTTTTCCTAATTTACACAATTGCATTTAGACTCATAAATTTAAATTTAGACTCATACCCTTAAAGTTAGAAGTACATTAAAACCTCACAAACAATAACAAGAAAAATAAATATGAGATGAGAGAAAAGAAAATAATTTAAAATAGTAATAAAAAATAGAATAGATGTTGATATGTCTTAAAATTTAAGTTTCTTTTTGACAAAAAAAAAAAATCCAGGTTGTTAATTCCTTTATTGTAATGTAAATATTTTTTAAAGTCTTTAATATAGCAATAATAAATTCTAAAAGATAAAAATTATTAATAAGGAACATAAATAACACCAGAATATTTTGTTTAAAAAGAGGAAAAAATATTATTATTTTCACAATAAATACTATAAAAGGAAACAAAATATTTTGCGAAAGAAAAATAAATAACTAATATTTAAATAGATTGGGTCCTGGCACTAATTAATGAATTCTATTTGGAGAAAATATTCTATATGGTAAAAATGTAATCTAATCAGAAATAGTTAGATATGGTAAGTTTATTATCTTTTAGTGACTGTATAAAAATTAAGTTCAACACAAATCCCTTAGGCACGAAAAAAAGATCACAAGCATGAATATTGAACAAACCATAGCTCCTCACAAACAACAGCACAATCTGCTAGATTTCTTCTGGTCCTGTAGCTCTTGTAAACCTTCTGCAGCTTTATTGCAGCCACATCAAGCTCCCCAATGGACTTTGGTGAAAACAAGATTTCTGGTTTCGGCAACACAATTGTGGGGCTACTATGTTCATTGAACAAGCCACCACCAATTCCCTCCTTTGAATTACCAGAGTTATCAGAAAGTAGATATTTGAAGGAAAATGTAGTTTGCAGCTTCAGATTCCCAACCTTGCTCCTCTTTGATCTTGTAGTTTTTTCAGTAATAATAACCTCATCCAACTCATGATCAGGCTTATACAAATTTCTGCACTTCTTGAAGCTCATTGTTCTGAATGTGATCTCTCCCTCCTTTGACTCATACTCCACTGTTACTATTTGCACACCTCTGCTTTAAACAAATGAGTAACACTATGTGTAGGTTAGAGTTTCACAAGCAATTGTGACAATTTAAGAAGACAAGACCTATCCTTGTTACCAGTGTAACCACCCATTTAATGCATCAAACTCATCAACTTGAGATTCTAAAAAAAGTCATCATAAGATCATAAACATTCACTACCCCAAAGAGAGTTATAGCACTACCAAAAGAAAATCAAAGTAGACCAAGTCAATAATTAAAAATGCTTTTAACAACGTGCCACACCAACACCCCAACTAGAAACCAATTCCTACATCTGAAATGAATCATCGATAAATTACTCCATCCTTAAATTAAAAAGCAACAAAATAACTCAAAGGAGCAATATATACTAATTACATAACATAACATAACATGACCTTGTAAACACATGATATATATTTTTTCAATGTGATTCATAAAAGTCATAGGCATTTTCCAACAGAAAACTGAATGATCAAAAGTGCCGGAAAGAGAGGGTCACCTTAAACCATACGAAGTCAGCTTCTTCCCTTTATGATGCAAAGATATAACAACACTTGAGTTTTAGTATTTCAAATAGGCACTTCCCTTCTCTTTTATAAGGCACGAGTTTTGAAGACATGAAAAGTGGTGGAAGTTTATCTTATATATGTAGGTACTTTCAAATACGTAAGAGACAGAGAATGCAGAAAAATGTCACCCTTTGAAATTTTTATTACCTTAGGAACTAGTTAGTTTGAATAGAAAATAAGGAAATTTTGTGTGGCCAACGAGTCCCATAAATGGGTTGTTTTGAATTCAGAATTTGGAAAATGATACTAATGTGACTTGCAGAAAGTGTTACATGAGTGTGTGAAAAGTTTACACGCGGAGATGTGAAAGAAACAGAATCAGTCAAAAGCATGCTATTCTTATAATGGGTCCCTTTATCAAACGCCATATTAATAAGGACATGTTCATTTCTTTTCTTTTTAAATAAAAAAACTACTATTATAGAATAGTAGTCTTAAAAACTATTTTCAAAACTAACATTTTTTTAGTTTTTACAATATCTAATGGCTAAAATATACAAATGCTTCCTTAAATTATTTTTTTTTAAACTGATTCCCTAATTTTTAAAGTTCTAAAATAGTTTCCTTATTTATTTAATTCATGACAAGTTACTTTTTTCGAAAAATTGTTTGTTTTCAATTTTAAGGCATAATTTTAAATATTTTTTTAATTGATTTAAGACGTAAAATTTGTTTAATTAAATTCATCTATATAAAAATTATGAAAATTAATTTATGTTTGAACTAAAAAAAGATATAAAAAAGGTATAAAATATATGAAAAGTGAGTCTCATGATTAATCAAAAGTCTAAAAATTTAGTGTTACATTCTTTTTTTTATTATTGATGAGACTCATTTTTTACGCAATTTATGATATTTTTTTTTGTTTTGAACACTAATCAATTCCTATCATTTTCATATATATAAATTTAATAAAACAAGTTTTACATCTTGAATTCATTAAAAAAGAATTCAACATCCTGTTAATATATGAATTTTTCCAAAGAACTAACTTATCATCAATTAAATAAAAAATGAGTCTCATCAAT
>PYAF01002543.1:1328197-1342694 GCA_007407185.1 Glycine tomentella
AACTTTTAAAAGTTAGGGGATCAGTTTTAAAAAATAATATAAGAGACTATTAGCATATTTTAGCCAATATTTAATACATAAGACATTAGTGTTTCAGATTCTTTGGGATTTTAACTTTGCAAGAGTATTTCAATTTGGAACATTATTTTGCTTCTTCACGTGTTAAAGAAATATATATTATTATGATTTGGAAAGGTTAGAAGTAATATTTGAAATTAAATATTACTAACGTGACAGATTAAAAGAATTAAAGTCAATAAAAATATTTCAAAATTATGTCTCATTAATTTTTGGAATAATGCTGAAAAAATATAAACTTTGGATAAGTTTATGTTAACTAAGTTAACTACAGTATTTGTTATTTATTTGTGAATTAGTTAACTAATTCACAAGTATTAACGGAATTATTTAATCTAATTAATAATTTAATTTATCCTAACTTTATGTTTTCTTACTTATCTTACTCTTATCACATCCCACTTTTATCCTATTATCCTATTATATCTTACTTTTATTCTATTTTTATGTCATGTCCTTTTTTTTTAGAAGATGTCATATGTATTCTCATATCCTATCCTATATTCGCTATCAAATGTACTCTTAATTCTCATAAAAAGAATGAGAAGAAATAAATAGTGACTTCACTCCCGTAAAGGAGTGTTTGTCGGTGAAATGCAATGCAAAATCCACAAAAACGTGTAACTAATAGCAACGCAAGTTTACTCATTGGTTACAATTTCTTGAAATCATTCAACCATCATCTTTCTTTCTACACGGTGCCCAAATTTTTGTTTGTGAAATAAATGCCACGAACAATTTTTTAGAGTATTGCAATAACGATACTATGTATAACTACAAGTTAACAACAATGGTCTTTGAAGTTTGGCCCAATTAATTAAGCTCTAATAACTGCTGTGTCTGTGTTTGTATTTTTGAAAATGTATATTGGATTACTGCTACCGGCAATTCAAACTTGCACTTAAAGATTCAACTTAGACGCGGTTTATCTTCCAAAAAATTATTAGGTCAATGACTACATTTAATGAACTAATTATGTGATTACCATTACAATTTAACACACAAAAAAAATAATATTTTGATGAATTGTTCATTTAAATATTATTTTGTTGGACATAATGTTTGTAAATTATTATGAATTTCATGTTGCTTTTTTGTTTTATATTATATTTTTTTATTTCGTCATTATGTTATTGAAAACTAAATTATGCATGGCTAAATGAACTTGTACGATTGCATGTGAAAATAAAAACTCCAAAGCTTATTAGCAAAGTAAAGTAACTTAATCTAAATACTAGAAGCGAAGGAAGAGTAAGAAAATATGATTGAATGAGACAATAAAATTCAAATAGCATGAAACATCCCGCGACCGTTTACTGGGAGTGGACCGACGCAAACTGCGCAGCATATATCACATTCAATTAATATTTCAAACGTGGAATTTGGGATGTGATCTTGAGTTGAGTTTTCATCGCGATTCAATTCGTCTTTCATGGTCATCACGAACCGTTTTCGCGTCTTGAATCCCCCTCATGGCCTCATTAATATAACTTGTTAGCAATTGCTCGCACAAAACGTTCAACTGCGTGCGTGACTCTCCGACGTTGACTTCTATACCCTGTCGTGATTCATCACTTTCAGTTTTCATCCATTTCAGGATCCGCAATTTCGTGCGATCCATGTTCCCCAGCTTCATATATACGACTTGGAAACAAAAAATGTTACATGCATTAAAATCAGAAATTCTAATTTGTGTTTTTCTGGATATTGATTAAAGAATATATAAAAAATATTTATTATGACAATCATATCAGAGTATAAAAAATATCATAAATAATATAATTTTACATATTTTAATAAAAATATTTTTTCTTTTAATTTCTTAATTAATATCCTAAGAACATTTGTGTTAGTAATTGTAAAACAAAAATACTTACATGTTATCACGAGCGCTCTCTCTGGCCAGTGAAAATTAGGTGGGGGCAATATAGTCAAATAATTTATATTAAAATATTGCACATTATGTTAAAGAGCCATTTATTTATACAGAGTTGAATAGTTTTTTTTTCTTTCTTTTTTTTTTTTGATAGGCACACAGAGTTGAATAGTAGTTGATAGTTACTGCTGCATTATTTCATTAAATGTTGTTACTGTGCGTAGGTCATCAGGTCAATTCTAAGGTTTAATGTTAATTTGATTGCGATGGTATACGTATATTAGTACTGAAGCTTCTGCATCAATGAAAAATGTTAAAGAAAATTCCAAAAATTTAGAAAAATCAAATTACGTGCGAAAAAGCCAAAATAATTTTGTAAGTTGTTTGATTGATCCGCCTGAGAAAACCAAACCGCGTCAATAGCATGTCATTTGTGCTTAGAGATTTCTTGTCCAAAATGGATCTTGTTAAGATTCTTCTTCCGCTGTTACTTCATGCAACCTTTTTTGCTGCCTGCACCCCAACAGACAAAAATACCCCTCACCATAAACCCTACCGTAAAGCACCACAATTGCAGCCCAACTCTATAACAAACACACCCCACCTCCATCCCATTCTCGTTTTCTCGGCCTCATACAAAATCAACCCCATCCCCATCCCCAAACCTAAAACCCTACAAACTTCTCCTTCTCCTTCGCCTTACTTTCATAGAAAGCACACACAATTACACCTATGTGGTAGAAAAAACCCAACAAAAACATCTTTGACCAGCATAATACTCTTAGCAGTGAGATTGACAATGTCAATGAAGATGCTCAACGGTGCCAATTGAGTCAAGGGGCAAACCGAAATTAACCCTAATTGGAAATGAAAAGCAAACCTAGAGGAATAACACTAACGTTGTTTCATTATTGATTAGGAAGACAAGCGTGGTGGAGATGAAGATGGATAGTTGACGAGAGTGGGTTCGAGATGGACAATGAGAACAGATTTGGTGTATATTGTGAGGATCACTCGAAGTGTTTGTTGACGGCATAAACAAAGGAGACATTAGTGTAGAAGGGGTTGGTGGAGATGCTGGGATGCCTAGGGAGGGATATTCGTTCCCATCCAGGTTCTTTGGGGTGCAGGAAGCAAAGATGGGATCAAGAAGCAATTGCCTTATTCTTAACCCATATTGGCCCAATTGGATAATCCGTTTGAAAATCTCACAATGAAAAATTGCTTTTATCAATTTATGAATAAATAATAGCTAGGAAAAATACATAACGTACATTTTTTTCCAGTAAACTATATGGTCCTTAAAAGTATAATGTGTTATTATATTGATCTCTAAAATTAAGAAAATTCTAAACAAGTTTGGAATTTTTGAAATTGTTTCATGTAAGTCTTTAAAGTTACTCACTTATTTTTATTTTGGTTTCTAAACATATGTTAATATTATCATTTAAGTCATATATATATATATATATATATTAATTTTGAACTAATGAAATTGACAAATTAAACTTTCAAAGACTTGTTTGAAATTTCTTTAGTTTCTGAAACTAATTTAATAACGCTATATTTTTTAAGAAACTATAATGATAATTTACTTTTTTCTCTTCTGTTTCGCATTTATTCCATTTTTTTTTCACATTCCTTATCACGTTTATCATTTTCTTTCTTAATCTATCAAATTTTTTATTTTTTATCTCTTTCTTTCTTGTTTCTATCTTAGTAATTCACTTTAAAATGAGATGAAATAATATTACTATTCTAAATAATATATACACCCAGGGACGAAGTTATAAGTTATAACTAGTATGGTGGGGTCAATTGCCCCTACTAAAATTTTAGCCCAGCATGTTATTATATATACTATTATATTTTAATTAACCCCACTTTATGTAATATACTGTATTTTCATTCACACGTTATGTTATATAATATACTTTATGTAATTTTTTTTCACTGAACAATTGTCCTCATAATTTTTTTAAAAATGTCTTAAAATTTTCCTATCATAATATACTGTATTTTTGGACAAAAAAATCAATTACTTATGTACTCATCAAAATAGTAAAATTACGTTTATTTGTTATAGTCGTTCATGCATTGTTATTTGTTTTTATCAAATGCATTTGTTTTCTTTTGATATTTTTGCCACATTTTCATTTTTTTGTTTGAATTTATATCTTTCCAAAATAAATTTGTCAATATTTTATATATTAAGAATAAAAATGATTATATATCTTTTTTTCTAATAATAAAAAAAGAACAAAGGGCCCGACTATCGTTTTTCCTATTTGATTACACCCCCGACTCAACTGTGTCTGAAGTCACTTTAATGGCGGATATGGAACCAAAGGCTAAAGACTCGCCTTCAGGTATCGGCGTTCAAAACTCTCATCTTTTCATATTTCTCGTGAACAAAATTCTAATACTTGCCGTTGTGCTATCACGGGGTTTGATCTTTCATCTGTTGCCATTTCTGATTTTGTGACCTTAGTTTCGAAAAATTGCTTGATCTATCAAACGTTCATGTTTAGATTGATTACAATTTCAATTTGGTAATACCCTTTGAGTTCTCCAATTAGAACGTATCTGGAGGGAACTGAGAATAGAGGAAATTAGTTTTTGTCTCTGTATATCATCTGCCCTTGTTTTTATTTCAAAAGCTGATACTTAACTTACCCGTAACATAAGAATCTATTTACGACTCTTTTTTTAAAAAAAAAATTCTTATGAGTTTCTTCTGCATGCCTATTGCTGAAATTTCTTTGCCTTTTGGTTATGTACTTGAAGGGAAGATGTTGGGGGGGGGGGGGGGGGGGGGGGGGGGGGGGGGGGGGGGGGGGGGGGGGGGGGGGGGGGGGGGGGGGGGTTGATTTCTTATATGTTGGAATTTTGGGTTCCAGAGTAAATTATAATGACACCTCTTTGAGACTTTTTTCAGATTGTATACATACTTTTCCTTTTTCTATTCCTACACTAGCTCTATCCTTTGAAAAATATTACCCTGAGATCCCTTTATACATTACACATTACATGAGTATCCATACAAGGGAGGTTGTTGTAAACATTAAAAAAGCCCGGGATTACATGCAATCTGAAACCTCAAGGTCGTAGGTGTAATTTACTCTTGGTTCAAAGTTCTTGGTATATATGTGGACTAATTTCATGATATGACAGTTTGTTTTCTCTTCAAAAAATTAAAGATTGAAGTCCTTTGTATTTTGTTTCTTGAAAGAAAAAGATGTGAAAACTCCAAACATTTTTGAGCGAGCTAAGGAGGAGATTGAGGCAGTGTTTCATCATGACAAATCGCCACACCATCACAAAGAAACTCATGGGACAAGTGATGACATTGATGAGGGAACTTCACCGGATGAAATCAAAGCGCCTGGTGTGTTTGAACGGGTGAAGGAGGAGATTGAAGCTGTTGCTCAGGCCATTCATCCCAAGAAAGAATCCAAATCTGGCACTCGTGATTTGTCGTCACCAAAGTGATGTCTAGGATGTGCCTTTATTTTGTAACAAAAAGTACTGTGAAGACTTGTCTCAATGGTGTTAACTATCAAAACTATCATGTTTGCTTTCTCCATTTATCTAATTTGTATAAATAGTAAATTCCTCTTTTTTCAATTGTTTATGTGAATGCTGGTCCTTTTCTTTTCAGAAAAGAAAGAACTTAATTATCCCTGGAGTGGTACATTATCAATGTGAAAGTTTTATTGTAGACTCTGATCTTTAACTTCATCTGGTATATCAGCAGGATTTATGATTCACAAAGTATGTTCACTCTTTTTTATAGGCAGCTAAATTTCTCCGATCTACACATTTATATGCACATGTCACCTGTAAAATGAATAAAAATTTGGGATTGAATTACACTAATATTGGTGTTTAATTACGCGCGTTCAGTTTGTACGGCCAATTCTATCTTGTGTCGTATTTTCCTCTTGCCAATCTGTATATTTGTTGATCCAAATTTATATCATCCCATGAATGTTAAAGCTGATCTTGCTGGTAAATTGATCTTGCATTAAATTTTCAACCCAAAAATACCTTTAGGAACAAAGAAGGTTTGCTTGACTTATGGTTTTGTATTTTGGTATCAATAATAGAGCAGGGGAATATGATGCCATCAATTAGGGATATAGTGGCTCAAGTTATTGGTTGGTGCTAGAAAACTAGGTAATGGTAGTATGGTTTCTCATGTATGTCTTTTAACAATACATTGGGCTGATATTGTCTCCAGTTCTTAGCTGTTAAACTTCACCTTCTGGTATTAGTGGTATATAAGATGAACCCTTTATTCTTCTTCTTTGGATTAATTGTATATCCTTTATTTACCAAAAATAAATTGTATATACTATGAGTCTTAAGCTTCTTACTGGCCACCTTGATAGTGCAGTCCTAACTGCTATGCTGTTCTTTCATTATGGTAGGATTTTTCTCATCCTATAAGTAACACAAAATTAATATGTAAGTAATAATAGTTTATTTAGTGATAAATCAAGGCAATCCTTACATGAACTAGTTTCCACGTTGAATGATTAAAAAGTGAATATCTGCACTATCAGTCTTGATTTGTTTAGTACTTCCGTTTAATTACATTCCTACTTTTTTCCCCCGAAAGAAATTAATAGTCTTAAAACACTTGATAGCCTATTTAAAATGTTAACTACTTAACTTTGACAATTCATTTCGAATAATCCCAAATTTTCTTTCAAATCAATCTTCCTAGTACTAATTAAAAAAAATACAATTTATGTTTTTCAGATATTAAATATATTCACTTTTTTATTTAATAGTACTTTATAAAGTACTAAGAAGATATAATAGAAGAATCTACCATTACTTACGCTTGCATTTCCCAATTAACGTTATTGGAATAGCCAAACATTCATGCAAGCCATGTAACACGTAACACTTATCTTTTTTCTCCCTCATTGTCTTTTCTTAACTCCTTTTCAGCAGCCCTAACCTCTATATTATTCCTAGGGGTCTTTTCTGTCACTTTCTTGGCAACTGTCAGCAGGTTAGTAGGTGGATAATATCAGCTTCATTGACTATATAGCACATCAAACATATGAAATATCCTTTTACTCAAGTCACTCAGCTGCCCCATAACTACAAGTAATAATTCCCAGACAATAGTGTTCACCCACATTACGTGGATCATTATTCAAATGTATACTATATAGGTGCATTTGTTATTTAGCCGGGCTTCCCTTGATTGTTCTTTAGCATGACTAATTTATTCATGTCAATTTTACTAACCTTTATATTATTAAATAACATCACCGACCTTATTTATTGCCTGTCTGTCTCAATGAAACACTTCACAAACTGCACTAGCTGCAGTCAATTACAACAACAAAATAAGCCTAAGAGCTTAGCGGAAACAATGAAATACTAATAACTCTAAGGGTATTAATCTTGGAATATTAATTAAAATTTTTTAAAAATATTTATTATGTTAATCATATGAGAACATAACAAAAATCATAAACAATATAATTTTATACATTTCAATAAAAATCTCTCTTTTTAATTTCTTAAGAAATGTCACAATAATACTAGGTAACATTTTTCTAATCTACTCTCTTCATTCTTATTTATAAGATCTATTCTTATTTATAAGATCTAAGTTTGAAATAATATTTGTTCATTTTTATAAAACTAATTTATAATGTTTCTTTTATTAATTATTTTTAGACTAAATATATTATTTATTAAAAGAAGAGAAAAAATATATTAACATACAATTATAAGAGAAAGGAATATTAATGATAAGTATGATTTTAGAAAAAAGATAAATTCATTATTATTAATTAAATTAATTATTTTCTTAATGAATTAGATGATTAAATATTGTATATAAATTACATATGAGAGGAGATGGAGTAATACTTAATGACTAGTACTTCACCTATAATTCACTAAACCCTCTTATTTTTAATCGCACATGCCTTGTTTGAGCCCTTTCGCCCATGGTGCCTTTTGAAGCATAATAAATGATGTAACCGGAATATATATGCTCTTCATTGAATGTGGGAAAATATCCCGCAGGCGAGGTGGGACCCCAAATTCAATTCCAAGTAGTAAAGGAATAGCCCAGATTGGATGTTGTACTAAGAAGATTTTGTATGTTGTCCAACAACCAATCCATAGAGAGTTAAGAATGTTACCTTATTTAATTCTTTAACTAACTCATTAATTTTGCTTTTGCTGCAGAACTGAGTGCTTAGAGGCTGCAGGTGCTTTTTACCACTTTTAATAGCTGGCTTTCTGTAGTTGATTTCTTTCTTCCCCATATGGCAATGGAAGGATCAGGGAAAGGGAAAGGCTGTGTAAGTGTGTGGTCTACAAGTCAAAGTTTTTTTTTTTTTTTTTTGTTCTTTTTTTACTCTGAAATAGTATTGGATATTTATAAAGGGTTGTGTTGGTGGTACAACTTTGTTCTATTTTTAGATAAAAGATTATTTGATTCAAACATAAATAAAAATGTAATTGATTCAAATATAATATCAAATCCAAACTAAATCAAATCAATCTTTGTGATTTGATTAAGTCCAATTTCACATTATTTTTAATATATTATCATAATATAAATCTATCAATTAAACTTATATAAATAGTTATATATACTATATAATTTGAAAATTTATTTTTTTAGTTAATTTTTTAACATATTTTAGTTAAAAATTAGTATTTTTACTTCTATTTAACATTAATATAAAATAATATTACAAATTTTTTTGTAACAATAGTAATTTGTACATCACTTGAAATTTAATACTATTTTTTAACAATATTAAACTATTAGGACATCATTTTTAACATATGAAAGTAAAATATATATATCTTGATTATAAAACAAATGAAAAGTAATAAATTATTTAATACTTATTATTAATTATCACTGAAAAATCAATATAATTATAATATGCGTTTTATTCCGCTTGAAATGATTTTTAATAACAAGATATGAAAATCGAATTAAACTAAAAAAAATATGTAATTTTTAAATTTTATTTTTACGATTTTTATTTAATCAGGTTGACGATTTACAAAGGGTTTGATTTGATGTTGAATACCCTTATCTTGCAAGTGCTTCAGACAATTCAGGCCCAAAAGGATGCAGTTATTCAGAATTTTGTGGACCACCACAAATAGTACTACTAATTTGGATTGATTTGAGAGAGAAAGCTTTGGCTTGTTTTGAAAGGTAAGTTATCCAAGATTAGAGGCAGAAAGACAGTGGAAAAAAGACTAGTCTTTGGAGTTCCTAGATGAGTTGTCAAATGAAGGTGAAAGTTGCTGAGGTTTTTAAGTGTGACAAGAAAACTGAATCTCTTGTGAAGCAAAATCTCTTGGCCAATGCATAGGTTTTAAAGTGTAGCCTTATTTGTTTGGGGGTCCTGGCATGGTTTTCGGGATTTGAAGCTTGCAAGCTCCTTTGGTAGCCTTCATATATTCCAGCAATCATGCCTAGCCACTTGTTGTGACTTGTGTTGTGAGTGATTCAAAGCCTGCACCTCCTCACAAACACTACCATCAGCAACAAATATCATCTTATCACATCCATCATTTGCACTTTTGAAGAAGGAAAAATGATTGGACGAAGATTATTCTGTTTTCTGCTAGCTCTGCAAATAGTGCTTTTGGTTTCTGCAGTAAGGAAGCCGTTTCTTCCAGGTTAGTTACACTTACACATGACCATTTTGGAGATTTACTTCTTTCTATTACTTGCAATTGTGGGTTTATCATATTTCAACTGCAACTTGAAATTATCAGTGACATTTCTCTAAAAAATTTCGAACATTTGCAGTAACAAAATCGCATTCAAAGGGCTTGCCCTCAGAACCTTTAGCTCAGTGAACATTTTTTTATACTCTTGAATCTTGATCACCTCATTATACTTCAGCTGATATGCTTCATTCTTTCTCTCATGTTAACTCTTACCCTTCTTTTCAGCCCAAGAAGAGGCTCTACAGTCTCCACCACCACACACTATTGAACCAAAAAAGGTGTGTTTATCCCTCTCTAAGTTTGGAACTGGGTGGATCTAGTTGGTGTACTAGTGACTAATATACTGTTGCTCTGTGTCTGTTTTGTATATATGTTAAAGGGTTTAATGGGTATAGAAGGTACATCAGAGACAATGAAGGGAGCATATGATGGAGGAGTGAGCAAAATGGGGTCAAGTCCACCAAGTTGTGAGCGCAAGTGCTATGGTTGTGTTCCATGTGAAGCCATCCAAGTTCCCAGCACGAGCACCCGGCGCAGCCATTTGGGAATCCAGTATGCAAATTATGAGCCTGAGAGCTGGAAATGCAAGTGTGGTCTTTCCTTCTATAGCCCATAAACATTTTCATATCTACTAAATATTGTTGATATATAATGATACGATATCTCCCTCTCAAGTTCATATATGATATCCCTTTAATTTGTAGTTAGTAGAAGTAGTCCTCATATTCAAAGGATTCCATATATCATCATTATCTTTACAATCAGTACCAAGCAGATAATCTCATAGGCTAATCTCAAAACATTTATATACAAACTCTCTGCATGAATGGATGCATTTGATAAGTAGCATTATCTTGAATATTATAAATATTGATTATGTCATTTTACTTTTTATTAACAACTTATCCTCTAATTTTGCACTTGACATCAGAACTTTTTTGCAAACTCGACAAGACAAAAAGAAACCAAAAAAAAAAAAAAGCGTTTAGGGGGAATTGGAGTTATGTTATAGGTTGCAAGTTCCAATCTTTGCACTCTTCAGTCTTCGCCCTATCAGTTAGTTAGCTCATATTATTGTCTAATTAGCAGCATCGATGCTAGCTTTAAACAAAATAACTAGACCAACAAATATAATTGGAGTTTGAAAAGATCAGATTGGCCCTATTGTCAACCATACTACATTTTCTACTTACCTAACGTTTGAATTAATGTTACTAAATCTAAAATCACTTGAAATATTGAGTATGTTTGGATGAAGTATTTTAAAATTTCAGGAAATTTAAAATTTAGGGAAATTAAAATGCATCAATTAAAATTCTTTTATTTTCAAAATTTTGTGTTTGGATAAAGAAATTGAATTTCTTCATTTTTAAAATTTTGAACCTCATTTACGGAAAAAACACGTAAGGTGGGTAGTGTCGTGAGAGTAGCGGAGGTCGGAGTACGTCGGTGATTGAGACGGAACAAATTGTGCATTTAGATCTTCTAAAAAAGAAGAGAATTTCAATTTCTCAACTTTTAGAGGGAAATTCAAATTTCACATTTTTAATTGTTTAAAATTCTGTTTTAAAATTCCAAAAATTTAAATTTCTCATATAAAAGTACCCAAACAGTCAATTTTAAATTGAAAAATTTTAAATCCCCTAATAAATTACTTTTCCCAATTAAAATTCTCTATCCAAACACACTCTTAATGTGATTTATAATAACTATTCCTATGTCTGGTTGATGGGTCTAAACTTGATTTTGAAAGTAGTCATCGCAATTGATAAAAAAATTATAGTAGAGACTACTGCTAATTTTTTACAACTAAAATATTTACACATAAATTTTTTACTGCTAATTTTGGAAACTATGAGGCATACACTAACGTGTGTGTATATATAGCCACCTCTGCAAAGTCTGCATAGTGTGTATCCCGCATAAATATAATATTTCTTTCCCATACTTTTTGCCTAGAACCAGTCAAAATGGACAATTTATTTTGAAACATTTGGAATGGTTTAATACCACATTTAGGAATGTCAAAAGTCCGTTTTAAGTTGTTACCTGCACTTTGTCATTAAAAAGGTAAAATAATTCCCCATGCATATCATAAGATTATGATCACATTATTCATGCCTAACTAACCCCAGTTTAACTAGAGAGTAGAGACAATCTAGAGCAAAACCAGACCTTTTCACCATTTTGGGTTACTTTACTTTAGCCATAAGTCAATATTTACTCTCACATTCTTTAAGAATTCTTCTGGTTTTGTTCTCTAACACACGGACCCTTTTGGTAGAGGCAAAGTCTATGAAAGCTTAGCACCATGATTCCATTCTGCTCTGAATACAAATGATGATATGCTATTGTCTCTAAGTTTATAGCCAAGAGTCCAACACATTGCCCCTAAACGTATGCACCAGAACCGAAACTAAAACATAGTCAAACCATGATTCCATGAAGCATGATAACCAAAAGCTGCGCACATAAATAAGTAGTAATTGATTGTGAAACCTGCGGTAAAATATAAAAGTAGTAAAAATTGTTGTTGGTAGGAATTGAACCTTGGACCTCTTGGTTATTAAAAATAGACATTATCATCTCCTCTAATTTTTAATATTAAACATATGTTGCAGTACTTAATATTTGAGGCCCCTTATTTTTTTGGGTCCTGTGCGGTTGGGCACCTTGCATGGGCCCAGAACCGCCCCTGCCTGCGGAGAGTGATGGTAGATGTTAAATATGTCTCTCTGAGGTAGTTCCTTAAAACATGTTCCAAATCCAAACAATCAAATGTTAGAAAAATAGTATGATAATCCTGGATAAATTCAAAGAATCGTGTTCGTACACTTTCCGAACAAAGTATTTCGACCCTATTCTTGCCTGGGTTCACGAAATCCTTGTTGGGATAATTCTTTGAAGAACAATCTGCTTCTGGCAATAGAGAACAGATCAGGAATGTAGAGAGAAAGTATGATTTTCGTATCTATTAAATCTGAGGCCAAATGACTCCTTATATAGGAGTTTTCCAAACAATGCAACTCTTGGCGATAAACCATCGTAACCGTTGGTTATCGGAGCGGTTGGGAGTAGTTATTTTTCTAACCTTTCCCAAGAGCGGTTATAAGTAGTTACTATTTTGAATTGTTAACCACCTCTTATTCATAACTCATAGAGTTTAAACAAAACTCCAACAATCCCCTGGATCCCAGCCAGGGGCGCTGCCTCTTGGAACCCCGCACCGTAATCGCGGTCAATTATGCGTTGGCTCAACAAGCGTGCACTCCGCACTACCCTAACTTGTTTCCAAAGCTTAACGCGTAATCGCATTGGCCTATAGTAAATCACATTACTACTAAAATCCATTGATGACACTAAAATCACCAACATCAAAGGCAAAATGTAAAGAGCCTTACACAGTTCCAGAACCAAAAGCTGCACATTTTACGATTCAAGCCCTGTTATTATGATTCGCGTGAAACACAAACACCCTTCAAAATCCGTTCTCCTAAGGGCATCATTATATACTGCACTATAGATTCATGCTTTGTAGCTCATTCCTTCAATGTGGTTTATAGTACAATATCAAACCTGTTTAATTTAGACAAGAAAAATGCATGGACTCAGAACATAAATCAGAGTCTGAGTTTATTCCCACAGCGGTATGTGTATTAATATTTAATTTAATGATACTAATACACAGTCCAAATTGCTATTTTTGTATATGAAGATTAATACTTTGGTTTCTCTTAGTTATTGAACGGTTAATTTGTCTACTTTACTAACAGCCCACATTCTCATATTTATAACTCAAAAATAACAACAAACGATACATGCGTGATGCTTTCTTCTATGTATGTGTTGAACAGTTTTCTTCATCTTAATTTTCTATTTTGTCACACCTATTTTGGCACAGCTTGCTTCCTTCGTTTTAACCAAATAAAATCATTTTGCACAGTGGCAGCCACACATACACAATTTCATAAATCCTGAGAAGAATGCGTTACAGCTTCCTTCAAACATAAATAAATAATAATGTATAAATAAATAAAAACATAAATAATAAAACGATAGCCTCGATTGGTTAAGACTTGAGAGAGGTCTACAATCAATTGTATTGTTAGGTGTCGATTGTAAGGTTAACCACATTTGAGATATTTTCCATTTTGACTCTCATGAGTCTTCACGGCTGTCTTTAGAAACTTAGAAAGGTGCATCAACGGGGTTAAAAAGAGGATAATCTTTATAAAGTATCCTTGATTTTAATTTTTTGAACAATGTGAGACTTTTTGGTGGGATGAAACACACCTTAATGAAAATTACAACAAGATAATAGGAAATAAAAAAAAATTGTCACTTACAAGAATTTGCAAGGAGTAATCAATAAATATAAGTAAATAACATAAAATTAACAAACGATGCATTAGAATTTTAACGTGGAAAATCTTTTAAACATTAAGAGTAAAAATTATAGGGCTTTAAAATAAAATAAAAATTTAAGCTCTATTATGATCAACATGAACGTATAATAGGTCAGGAACAAATACACAAATCGTGCTAATTCTAATAATCATCTAAACAATCAAGAACCAATACTAAGAGTATTGAGTTAAAAAAAAATCACTAAAATGACTTAGGAATATTTTATTTTTTAATTTTAAAAGCTAAACAGTAAATATTTTTTTAGAGTAATTTTTTATATGTAAAAATTTGTTACACTATTATCCAATTATAAATAATCAAATAATTATGTATATTAAGTTTGTTAATTTTTCACAATAATTATCTTAAGGTAGTGTTTGGATAAATGATTTC
>PYAF01002543.1:1342794-1396305 GCA_007407185.1 Glycine tomentella
CTTTTGTTTCAAATTCTTTATTCAGAGAAAGTAATTTAATTTTCTCATATGTAAATTTCATTTTACGTGTTATTTGAAATTTCCTTATTTTAGGTGTTATTTGAAATTTCTTCATTTTGCTTAAAAAAAATCCTTTAAAATTCCCATCACTTTAAAAATTCTTTAAAATTAATATTCAAGCAAGTCATTTTAAATCATAGTATTTCAAATTCAGTTAAAGTCAATTTTGTCATATTTTTTATTTATTGGTTGACATTTTTTATTTTGTTACACTAGTATTTCTAAATTTATTCATGTCTAACAATATGTTTTTAATTAGAAAGCATTTTTTTTTTCAAAAATAACAAACAATCAATTCTATATTTTCAGTTTTTGTTTGTCTGGGTTTCGTGAACTGTGAGTGTTGATTTTGAGAAGGAAAATTAGGACATCATTAGTTTACTAAATTAAAGAGCCATATTTTCTATTTACCGAATTGCCCTTCTCCCTTAACAGTAAAAATTAATAATTCCTTATTTGCTCCTTCGCATTACAGATCTTCCAAACTTCAGAGCGCAGGCAAACAACTTCTTCTCTCAGACATGACATCTCAAGTAAGCCCTCTTTCTCTCTCTCTCTGCAAAATCTTCATCTCAAACATCTTATCTTATGTTATGTGCAATGGCCTTAGCTAAATATGAAGAACTATGAAATGGATGAAATTTTGATCTTCTTTTTCTGTCGTAATGGATCCGTAGCCACACGAGCTTATTCTCATAAATCTAAGAATTGGGTTTCCAAAAAGTTCTTATTTTGTTACTGTTTGTTGGATCATCAACTGATCTGGAGTTTGAACAATGATATACATGTGCATGGGTGTTTCTGTTTGAGATATGTGCCTTATCTCGTTTCAGATCCGGTTAGAACATTGGTCCTGAGTGTTTATCTTTTGAGCTAATAAACTTTCCGACATAAATGTATGAACTTGTTACTGGGTTTTCATTAATTTTTGAAAGCATGGTATCTGCTCTTGGGAGAATTGATGATAATTAAGAGAAAAGGGATTCATTATCGTTGTCATGTACACTGAAGTCTGCTGATTAGTGAATGTGCTGGAAAATATATTTGAATTTTACCGTATGAATTGAACTCTATTAATTGTAAAACTGTTAATTGACTTGGGGGATTTGACGTGTGTTTTCTAATATCAAATGCCATAATCAGCAGTTTTGATGACATTGCAACTTAGGCTCTATTTGAATAAACTACTGAATAAGCACTTCAGAAGAAAATAAGAAGGTAAAATGGATTAAGCTTCTTCTCATAAGTTAAAATTAGCTTATGCATAAGTTAATTTATGGACGTTCTCTCATTTCACCTCTCCAAAAGCTTATTTTATCTTATGCATAAGCTAATTTTAACTAATGGGAAAAGCTTAATTTGTTTTATCATCATATTTTCTCCTGCTATAAATGCTTGTTGAGAAGTTAATAAAAGAAACATTGGTAATCTTGGTGATAAATTGGAACTAATAAAGGGAAAATCTTGATTATCACTTTTTATTTTCCTATAAAGGATGGTGTGAGAAAATGAAGCTGTGTTGCACACACTCAGCTTGCATTTGCTTTCATGGAGGAGAAGCTTCTGATATTTGTGCAAGGTATTGGTGATAAATACAGTGCTCCTTTAACGACTTGTGTCTATGTTGTTACGCCTGTAGGGTTTGTGTCCTTCGATCAAAAATATTCTTCTTTTGGACTCTGAAGGGAAGCGTGTTGCAGTCAAGTATTACTCAGATGACTGGCCAACAAACAATGCAAAGTTAGCTTTTGAGAAGTTTGTATTTACCAAGACTGTTAAGACAAATGCTCGTACAGAAGGTAAGCAGTAGAGTTTGACAACTACTCATCTATGAAGTCACTATATTTAATATTAGGTGCTAGGGGTGGCTGTTTCAATCTAACCATGATTTTTTATGTAACAGATTTTTGCTTAATGTTTACGCTATTTTGCATTTTGGTTTGATCTTTAAAATCTTCTGTTTGTGGGCATTTTTGCCTAGAATTCTATTTACTTTCACCACAGAGCTAATTTCTTAACCTTGTTAAAAATGTAGGTCATAAACCTTGGACTAAAATAAAAAAAAATTGAAGTGTTTTCGTGACCTTTTTGTATCACGGATGAAAGTGGAAATTGTCTCACATACATGAGTTGGTATTTTGCATCAGTATACAAAAAATTCAGTGAATTCTTTTGGAACATTCTTATGATTTGGCATTCCTGTCTCTGCATAACAAGTTCAGAATCAGATTGGGCTATTCTTTTCTTTAGTTGTGCATTCCTCTCTGAGAATGCCGGACCTTCAAGTGCTTACGTATAACTTAGACATCTTTTCTAATATTATATTGAATGTATAAAAAATTTCACCCTGGTCAGCCGTACTGCTAAACATGTAGTATTTTGGTTCGACCCTTGGATTTGTGTTAAATATTAATCGATAAACATTAAGATTGAAAAGTTTATTAACTTGTCACTAGTGGTAGTAAGTGATAACAGTAGTCTGTTATACTGATTTGAACATGTGATGAACATCCCTAATTACCTTAGAATCAACATGAAACTAATAATTCAACGAAAGCACCTTTCAGCATACCATACTAATGATAGAATCTATTATTAAAGAAAAAGAACAAACTTTTGTCGGTATTATTCATGTTTATCGTGTTTCTTTTAAAAATAACACATTGTTTACAATTATCTGCAGCTGAGGTAACACTACTTGAGAACAATATCATTATTTACAAATTTGTACAAGACCTGCATTTCTTTGTCACTGGTGGTGAAGATGAAAATGAGCTCATTCTAGCATCAGTTCTTCAAGGTTTCTTTGATGCAGTCACACTTCTGTTGAGGTATTTTTGGTTGTATTTGCTATCTGGATTTAAAACCTGATGCATCTTTACTGATCATGCTCTTTGTGTTTATTCCTCTGTATGCCTTTTGCAGGAGCAATGTTGACAAAAGAGAGGCACTTGAGAACTTGGATCTCATTTTCTTGTGTCTTGATGAGATTGTTGATGGAGGGTATGCATATATTTCTTAGTCACAATTTTTCTTTCCCAGATAAGCTTAATTTATTTTTTAATAGTATTTATTTTTCCTTGAAGGATGATACTTGAAACAAATGGACCTCTTATTGCTGAAAAAGTGACCTCTCATAGCTTGGATGCTGATGCCCCCTTGTCAGAGCAGGTAATGCAGCTCTGTTTTGACTTGGTGTGTGTTTGGGAAGCAATTGAACCCAATGCAACATACTTTCAGATGAAAGCTACAACATAGTTGCTTTGAAATTTTTGTGTTGGAACACGCAATTCTCTGTTCAGCATGGTTTCAACGCTAATCCAAACACACCCTAGTTTCTGTTAGTAACATGTGCTTTGTATTGGATTTTACAATGCAAACCCCACAAAATCTGCCATATAGGCTATTCCTCAAGCTTATGTAACCACACCCTTAATGGCTATTTTCTAAAACATTTTTGCGAGCCCAATTTTGGATCAATTATGACTTTTGATGGATTACATTTTAAAATAACAATGGCGAGCTATTCATTCTGACAGTGAGTTTTGATATTGCAGACATTAACTCAAGCCTGGGCTACAGCCAGAGAACATTTGACAAGAACCCTTTTAAAATGATGTTTGCATACACTGAAAATGAGCTACTTATAGTCGAATAGCCAATTTTTTGTCTGTTAATGGGAGTTGTTTCATCCCCCATTGTGAGTTATTGTAATGAGCACCATACCATTTTTCTGAAAAGTGTGTTCCGCATGCATCTTAGCTATTATTTGTCAAATTCGTGGAAGAAGTTATTGATCGAAATATGGTGATATTCAAGTTACGGTTGAGATTTGGTTCCTCTACAGTAAGTTCTAAATATTTTTTAATCAATATATTTTAAATTCATCATATTAAATATTTTAAACCACTTAGATATACATTGTTGAAAATATTTTAACATTGTTAAATATTAAACCACTTAGATATACATTGTTAGTGAATTCCATTTGTTTTATGAGAATTAGCATTAATATGTATTAATCTAGTGATTACCAGTGGCTGGGTGCGAGCTAAACTAAATAATTAAGATACTAAGTAGCATAATTAAAGTGTAAATGGTGATTTAAGTCTAGATTTGTTCTTCTAATTTATGTGGTTAACTCAAAAGGACTCTGTTAGAAAAAACAAAAACTCAAAAGGACTAGACAATAAAATAATAAATAATGTCACTATCCTTTACATAAGAAACAAATAATTAATTTATTAAGATAAATAAAAATAATTAAGTTAGTTTTAATTTTAATTAATAATATCAATTTAAATTTTATTTTAAAAATACATATAAAACTAAATGATTTAAATAGTGATTATTTCAATGATATTTCTCATAATTTAATAGTTAACTTTTTTTTTCTTGCAAATAATTATGATTTATATTGTTAATAGGATAATGAATGTATTCATTTTTGGGTCAATAGTTATTTTTGTATATGAATGTGTATGGTGTTGATAAATTTGTCCTAAAAAAATGAAAATTCAAATTTTAGTAATTTAAAGTGAAAAAAGTGTGAAAATTCATCTATTCGTTAACTCTCACATGTTACTGTTAATGATTCAAATTTTAGTAATCGAAAGTGAAAAAAGTGCAACAAATTCATCTATTCGTTAACTCTCCTATGTTACTATTAATGAAATAGTCGACGTAACACAGAGGTAGGAAAATGTCACAAAAATGATTGTCAATATGACTATTGAATAAATTAAACCAAAATGTCAATAAGTTTCCATTGGACTAAATTCTCAGACTCGAAATTTCATTTCATTTAAGGGTAAAACATAATTTAATCTTCATCTTCTCCTTCTTTTTTTTTATCGTTACAAACATAACATTACAATAATCACTTAAAAAAATAGGGAATAAAATATAAGTTAGAACAAACATAATAATAAACATAATATTGATTAATAAGACCTAACTTGAGATCCAAAAATGACATTACCTGAAATATGAGATTCAAATAAATTGCACAGTCATTTATTTAATTGTTACCCAAAAAGAGATCCAACTTGACTTTGTCCCAACCTAATGTTGTTACAATATAAAATTTTCAAAATAGACATTCTACAAGTATATCAAAATAAACATTGTAACAATGTATCAATCATTACAAATTTTCCAATCACAAAAGGGGAAAAGATGAAGATTAAATTATATTTTATCCATAAATAAAATGAAATTTGGGGTCTAACAAATTAATCTATTGAAAATTTATTGTCATTTTGATCCAACCTATTCAGCAGTCATGTTGACAATAATTTTTATGACATTTTCGTCTTTGTGTCACTTAAGCTATTTCATTAACGATAACGAACAAAAAATTAACAGATAAATGAATTTGTCACACTTTTTCACTTTTGGGAATTAAAGTTTGCATTTATATCATTTGGAGACGAATTTATCGACATTCTACACATTTAGACACAAAATTTGTCTGTGTTCCACACTCTTTTTTAAACTTATAAAATTGATTCAATTTTGAATAATCAAATAGAATGCCATGCTTATTGTGTATTTAGGGAGAATTCCTTTTGAAATGACTAATCCCTAGATACATCTATTTTATTTTAGGTTTAAAGATATGGATTTGTTCTAAAGATCTAAATTACATATTTTCATCTTTTATTGTATGTTTCTTAAAAAAAAAAAAACTGAAAAAGTCATAAGTCAATGGATTTCAAATTTATGCAAAATGCTTTACTACTTTTAAAAAATCCAATATATATTTGATATCTTCCAAGGCGAAAATGGAGCTTTTGCTTGTAGATTGAGGTATTGTTCTGTTATACATGCTGAATTATGGGGCATGCTTCATGGGATCAATTTAGCTACGGAGAAAGGATATAGGAAGATGGAGATTCAATTAGATGCAGAAGAGGCTATTGGAATTAATGATCCAAGGATTAGTCAATCCAAATTAGCATGAGAAAGTTATTTTGAATGAGATCAAGATTGTCATTGTGCCTGCACTGACAATTCATTTTTTTCATGTTTATAGAGAATGCAACAAGGTTGCAGACTTGTTTGCTAACAAAGATCTCTCTCTTGAGGAGGGATTAGTTTATTTTGTAGACATACCTGTTTTTGCGATATCAGCTATTCAAGCTGAAGTTGTTAGCTTTGAGTAGTTTTTCTTTATTTTTGGACTTTTGGTCGTTGAATGCAGAAAAAAAAAGAAGAAGAAGGATTTAAGTATTACATAACGTTATTGCAGAATATTTTTTTTTTGAAAGATTTCTAATTTGTCTCCATTAATTCATAAGTGTATATACTAATCCTTACAACTTCTGCATTCCTATATTATAAGTTAGTATCTACAAATTGGAGAGTGAGAGTTTTATTTTCTCCACTCTCTTAATTAGATACATTCTCGACTATTTCTCCCGCTTCTTGTTTTTTTTTTAAGTGCATTTCACACATTTTTCCTCGCAATTACTCAAAAGATTTCTTTCAATTTCAATTTTAAAAAGAGTCACCTTTATTTTTTATTTGTACACTTAATTTTTTTTTCGACTGTTATACTTAATTTTCTTAAGTGTCTGTCAATTTCATAGTGAAAAACCTTGTATTAAAATTTAAATTATTTATTATAAATTCAAAATATAATTTATATGTTATTATACATTTTAACTATACAAAAAAAGGCTAAAATATTAGTAAGATAAGAACTACAATCCATTGGCTTTATATACAAAAACTACCATTTAGCACACAACTATGTCCCATATAACCTTAACCCTTCATATAAGCCACGTGAAGAGTGAGAGATTCACTACTACAGTCCTATCCATTGGCTTTGCAAAGAGTCATCAGGCAGAAATTCTCTGAATACATTATTAAATTTGGCTAACTGTAACAGACAGTGACAAGGTTCTGTCTTATGGTAAACTGCTATTTCTTTTATACATAGGAATGTGACTTGGATTTTGTCCTGTGGGTGAAAATATACTAATGAAAATTTCACATGCAATCTAGAGTTTAGACACATAACCAGGACACTTTGAACTCTTCTACCACCCACAACAGTTATGGTAACTGGTAACGTTGTAACAAAAATTCTAGAAAATTTAAATTATTCTTTTAATTCTTGAAATTGATTTGCTTGGTTTTAAGGAGACCTATATAGCTTGTTGGTATAAGCTGACAGTAAAAATTGTTGGATTCATACCATTGATATTGAGTTTTTATACTGTGATTGTAATTCGTAGGTCAACTGGTGGAGTATGATGATTGATGAGCCTTCAAAACTTATGGAAGTCAAATTTTCTTCATTCAACAAGCTTGTAGCTGAATACTGGTCCAGCTGCAGCAGGAACTCTTTATAAAATATTTAGGACTTCGTCCGAATCCTAAGGTCCCCCAATCTTCCCTATTAATTTTTTTGCAGTAAGCAAGCTTGCCTTTGTAGTTGCTTGTAGATGTATATCTTTAGTTGTGACAAAAGAAAAAATGTTTATATAGAAATTAATAAGCTTTACTCTGAAGGATATAGCCATATGGGCAGAAATTGATTATTCACATAATACTCCAGCTAGCATGATTTTTAAATGTGTATGATTCTTAATCATTCAAACACAATATAGATAGAACCAATAGAAGTATTTCACGATCTGTGAAATTTGTATAAAGCCAACAACAGCTGCCAGCAATCTCTGTCTGTCCTAGTATTCGGTATCGTCAGATTATTTGTCTCATGGCTAATATTTACCTGAGCCAGCTTGATGGCCTTAAACCACCCCTTTTCACTTGCGAATATTTATTTGGCTTATTTCATATAATCAATGTGTACAAATTATGGCAGAATTTCATATAAAGCAATTCTTGACAGTGTCTATAAATATATAACCAACAAAAAGTTTAACCTGTATTGAAATAAGAAGAGTGTTAAAAATACACTTCTTTAAATACTCTCTCTAATTGATTAAAATATATTGAAAATTATAAAATCAGGAAGAGATAATCACTAAATCTATTGTAAGACCGATAAAATATTTTCATTTTCATTAAATTTCAATCAATAAAATAAAATATGTTTAAAAAAATTTGTCAGAATGTGTTTTTAACATTTATCTTAAAATAATGTTTATACTAAAGCTATTTTAGTACTGTTATTTTGAGTTTTTAATTAGTTGTACCTATCAACATGATACTCATGCAAGAATTACTCCATCTTATAGAGTCTCAGAGTCTGTAATACAAGTGTTCAAAATTAATTACAAGCAATATTGAAAGTTATACAGAAAACAACAATAAATTGAGATTTTGGAAACCTCTGTGTTATCATTGAAATTTTACTCAAAATTTTCATTTTATGATTTAATCTCCCAAAAATAACGAGTAAGAGACTGCAAAACTAACAGAAACAATCAATGGTGTTAAGAGTAAGAAAAAAAAGGAAAACTACTCTGAAGAGACTTGTTTATAACTGTCCATTACTGTTCTAATTAGATGTTCATTCACAATAAATAGATAAAAAAAATTATCTTTTAATGATTACTACGTGATTGATGATTTATTTTTAATATTTTTTATTTTTTATTTGTTCTATACATCTTATTATTAGTGAATGTTGAACTTTTAAAGGGACAAACATAAGAAAAAAGTGGAAGTAACATAAATAAAAATGTTAAAATGAATGTGACACTATATAAAAAAGGACAAAATACGAAATAATTGTATATAAGAAGATAGTTCTATAGTACTCATTAAAGAAAAAAAAATAGAAAATTATTAATGTGATTTAGACATGTGTAAAGAAGATTACTAAAAGCACCATCCCGGAGACCAAGAAGGACATTAAGTAAAATTGTTAAGAGAGATATCTCCCTAAATAATACTCCCTTTCTCCCATAATAATTGTCATGTAAGAAGAAGAAAATTGTCCAAAAATAATTGTCATTTTAGCTTTTTAATATAACTTTAATTACATTTTCTTACTATATCCTTATAATATTAATGATATGGGTAACAAAAACTAAAATTGATTCAACTAGGATAAGATTAATTTTGTAAAATTGTTATTCTTTTTCATTTATTTATTAGATTTTATTGGTCTGTGTGACATTACATAGGATGAAAATTGTAATAAGACGGAGTATCTTCAAAAATCTAGTCTTTAATGATGTCCTTTGATCCATGTAGCCAACTTCACCAAATAGGAAAAGACTTTTATTGTTGTATTTATTGTTGTAACATAATTTTTTTAGCATAGCCCCATAAAAAGAGAAGAGTATGAATATGCTACTCATGAGTATGTTGGAAAACACCAGGCTTCTCTGCAAGGAGCAAAATTTTGCAATGAGTTTTCTTTAAAAACTTGAGGCTCTCTAACGGACTGATCTACTGCAAAAGGAGCAAGCCATTCAAGCTCCTAAAATGACATACTTTGGGATTACCATAGGTATATTACACTTACTTTAGTTCTTTTCCCTGTTATGAGCTATATCATGTTGCGTTATGAGCTTTTTTCTTTGTGGTGTTGTTACTCATCAAATGATTGACATTCATTTTAACTATGTTTTTCCTTGAGGATTTTATTGAAAACTAGAAAAGAGTAAAGACACATTAAACACAATTGGTTTGTTTTTTTGAATATTATGAAGTTTCTTATTAACTCAACAATGAGTTTGAAATGTTACATGTAGAAGTGATGAACTTAACAGTATTTCTGTTACCGGATATGCAGCTGATTTCTCATGGACTTGTCTGAGAGATTTTGATTTCACTTCTTTGTGCTCCCAAACGAGCATAATAGACATTATAAAGCTACTTTTTATCGGTGTCTTCTACATGTCTTTGCTTGTTTCTTTAATCAGAAGACGTTCTGAATGTGGTAGCAACAGAAAGAACTGGGTTTTCCTAGTTGTCTCAGTTTGTTGTGCTCTAATTAGCATTGCACATTTTTGCAATGGCTTGAAGTTGTGGAATCAGCAGAGCTGGTTAGCTTCTGTTTTCAGGGCATTCGTATGGCTTTCCTTTACAATTTCGTTGCATGTTCAGAGAAACAAATGGATCAAAATTCTAAACTCTATCTGGTGGGCATGTTCCTGTGTATTGGCTTCAGCTCTCAACATTGAAATTATGTTCAAAGAGCATGCAGTTGAACTTTTTGAAATGGTACAATGGCTTGTACATTTCTTACTTCTCTTTTGCGCCGTCCAAAATCTCGGTTATTTTGTCACATTCCAAAATATCCAAGATACTACATGTTTATCTGAGCCTCTGATAGCTCGGAGAGTTGGAACTACACAAACACAACTAGGCCATGCTACCCTTCTCAGTAAGTTGACTTTCTCTTGGGTTAATTCTTTACTCAGACTGGGTTACTCAAAGCCACTAGCTCTTGAAGAAATCCCATTTCTTCTTCCTGAAGATGAAGCAAACTCGGCCTACCAGGACTTCGTGCATGCATGGGAATCCCTTGTAAGGGAGAACAACAATAACAACAACAAAAACATGGTTCTTTGGTCTGTAGTAAGAACTTTTTCAAAGGAGAACATATTAATAGCATTTTACGCATTACTCAGAAGTATTTGCATGATAATTTCTCCTCTAATACTCTATGCCTTTGTAAACTACTCAAATAGCACCGAGGCAGATCTCAAAAAAGGTTTTTCCATACTGGGTTTTATGATTCTCAGCAAAGTGGTTGAGTCTCTGTGCCAGAGACATTACGGTTTTGGCTCAAGGAGGTCAGGAATGAAAATTAGATCAGCTTTGATGGTGGCAGTGTATCAGAAACTGCTTAAGCTCTCCAGCTCAGCAAGGAGAAGGCACTCAACCGGCGAAGTTGTGAATTACATCGCAGTTGATGCATATCGATTGGGCGAATTTCCATGGTGGTTTCACATAACGTGGACTTCTGCAGTGCAACTTGTTTTGTCCATTGTTCTCCTTTTTAGTGTTGTGGGTGCCGGTGCTCTTCCAGGATTAGTCCCTCTTCTCATCTGTGGCGTTCTCAATGTACCATTTGCAAAGACCATACAAAATTCTCAGTCACAACTCATGATGGCACAAGATGAGCGTCTCAGAGCAACTTCCGAAATTCTAAATAGTATGAAAATCATCAAGTTACAATCCTGGGAGGATAAATTCAAGAACTTAGTTTTGTCCCTACGTGCTAAAGAATTCATATGGTTGTCTAAGGCACAGATTATAAAAGCTTATGGGGCATTTCTCTATTGGATGACTCCTACCATCGTTCCTGCTGTTGTTTTCCTTGGGTGTTCTCTTTTCAATAGTGCCCCATTGAATGCTGGAATCATTTTCACAGTTCTTACAACATTGAGGATAATGGGTGAACCTGTTCGGTTGATCCCGGAGGCTCTATCTATTATGATCCAAGTTAAGGTCTCCTTTGATCGTCTCAATACCTTTTTGCTCGATGAAGAGTTAGATAGTATTAATGGTTATGGAAGAAATATAAAGCAAAGTTCAGTTAATGCAGTAGAAATCCGAGCTGGCAACTTCATTTGGGATCAGGAATCAGTGTCGCCAACTTTAAGAGATGTGAATTTAGAAATCAAATGGGGACAGAAAATTGCAGTTTGTGGGCCAGTTGGAGCTGGAAAATCATCTCTTTTGTATGCAGTACTTGGAGAGATTCCCAAGATCTCAGGAACTGTGAGTTATTAATCAAACCAGTTTAGTTTTTTGTCATGCCAAATTCATATTTATAATCTTGGCATCTAACACTTTTTTCTCCTTGATATTTCATGATAATGGTAAACAGGTGAATGTAGGTGGCACAATAGCCTATGTTTCTCAAACTTCTTGGATACAAAGTGGAACAGTTCGGGATAATATACTTTTTGGAAAGCCAATGGACAAAACCAGATATGAGAATGCTACTAAAGTTTGTGCCTTAGATATGGATATTAATGATTTTAGCCATGGTGATCTTACTGAAATAGGCCAGCGAGGGATTAACATGAGTGGAGGACAGAGGCAAAGGATTCAACTAGCTCGAGCAGTTTACAATGACGCTGACATCTATCTCCTTGATGACCCATTCAGTGCGGTTGATGCACACACTGCTGCTATTCTGTTCAATGTAAGAAAATATCAATTATATCTTGTTAATTAATTACAATAAAACTGTTGCGCTCAACTCCTAATTTTTGCGAATCAAACTAACTTCTGTATTTACAAAATTACAGGACTGTGTCATGACTGCTCTAAGAGAGAAAACAGTCATTCTAGTGACTCATCAAGTGGAGTTTCTCACAGAAGTTGATACAATCCTGGTAAAGTATATAATTGGATTCCTATATTATGTTACATTAGATTGTAATAATGTTATAATTCATATTCTAGGTAATGGAGGGTGGAAAAGTTATTCAATCAGGTAAGTATGAAGATCTCCTTACTGCTGGAACTGCCTTTGAACAGCTTGTGAGTGCCCATAAAGCTACATTAACAGGAGTGGATCAAAAAAATGAAAATGATAGAGATTCTGATATTGAGGTTATGGTACATCCAGAAGAGTCTCAAAGTTTTAATCTCACAAAAAATCAAAGTGAGGGGGTGATTTCTACCAAGGGTCAACTTTGGGCACAGCTTACACAAGAAGAAGAAAAAGAGATTGGTGATGTTGGGTGGAAGGCCTTCTGGGATTATATTTCATTTTCCAGGGGCTCATTCTTACTGTGTTTAACCATGTTAGCACAATTTGCTTTTATTGCTTTGCAGACTGCATCAACCTATTGGCTTGCTATAGCCATTGAAATTCCAAAAGTAACTAGTGGCATTTTGATTGGAGTTTACTCATTATTTTCATTACTTACTGCTGTATTTATATATATAAGGTCTGTCTTGGCTGCTAATCTTGGATTAAAAGCTTCTAAAGCCTTCTTCTCAAGTTTCACTTCGGCTATCTTCAATGCTCCTATGTTTTTCTTTGACTCAACCCCTGTAGGAAGGATTTTAACCCGAGTAAGGTTTTTTGTTCCAAACTGTTTTAGAATATAACGTATATATTTTTCTTCTGGTTTATTCATTAGAATATAAGTAACTCCCTAACTTTATGTCATTTTTTTCTCCCTATCAGGCTTCATCAGATTTGAGTATTTTGGACCTTGATATTCCTTTCACTCTCACTTTAGTAGCATTTGTAGCTGCTGAAGTTCTGGCGACAATATGTGTAATGGTTTCAGTCACATGGCAAGTTCTTATTGTTGCTATTCCTGCTACCGTGGCATCAATATATATTCAGGTTTCTTGACTTTCTAATTTTTATTTGTCAGAATTTTATTGCCTTATGAAAATATTTATATAGAAAACCATAGTCCTAGATACATACAACATAGAACAATTCACAAGGAGAGGATCTCGATCATCATGCTATATTATCAAGGATTTAGAATAAATACCTGGACTCTTGTTTCACTTCTTTATGGGAAGAAGGAAAACTGTATCCAATTTTATATATATTGGAGACCATAACCAATGAGCTCTTTATATGTTCATCCATCAGGATTACCTAAACCCCTAATGGGATCATATTGGTATCTAGTCTATGAGCCCATATCAATCTTGAAAGTCTACAGGCTGACTAGAATTACACAACTTTAAATTTAGCCTACCGTAAAAAATAGTAAATATAATTATTAAATATGATGCTCACAATTGATGTAGGAAATATAAATTATCCAACATTATTAACTTTCCATTCTCGGTTCCTAATTAGATCATGGATCCAGCAATTTCCTAGCCTTTGTTTTTTATTTTTTTTTTTAAATTTAAAAGGGATATTATCAAGCCTCTGCAAGGGAATTGATAAGGATCAATGGAACCACGAAAGCTCCAGTCATGAATTTTGCTGCTGAGTCATCACTTGGGGTGGTTACTGTGAGAGCATTCAACACGGTGAACAGATTTTTCAACAACTACCTAAAGCTTGTGGACATGGATGCAACATTGTTCTTTCATTCTAACGTGACCATGGAATGGTCAATTTTAAGGATTGAAGTACTTCAAAATTTGACAGTCTTCACTGCAGCTTTATTACTTATTCTACTTCCCAAGGGATATGTACCTTCAGGTAATAATAAATACTAATAAAATTAAACTTAAATATATTTTTTTATTTATAATAAACATTTAATTTTTATGATTTTTCCTTAATAATTTTTTTATTAGTGTTGAATTTCTAATAAAAGAATATTTTTATTTTTTGTTCATTTGTTTTATTTTTTTTTATAAATTATCGAATTTTGTATTTGTTTTCTAATAAATCAAAGAATTTTATTTTAGTTCCAAAATTTTTTTATTGGAAACAAATACAAAATTTATTATTTTATTAAAGATTAAACACAAAACACGAATTTATTAGAGATAAAATAAAAAAAATAGTATATTTATTAGGGATAAAACATATTTAAACCATAAGATTATTTATCTTCAGGTTTTCATGCCCATAATTCTTGAAAATTCTCTGCAGGTCTTGTGGGATTGTCTCTCTCTTATGCGATGACATTGAAAGAATCCCAAGTATTTTGGAGTCGAATGTTTAGCATGTCATCAAACCATATCATCTCTGTGGAAAGAATAATGCAATTCATTCACATACCAGCAGAGCCTCCTGCCATTGTGGAGGATAACAGACCTCCATCTTCATGGCCTTCCAAGGGTAGGATTGATCTTCGAGCCCTAGAGGTAAGAAGACTAATCAGTGACCTGTTTTTATGGATTTTATTCTCGTAAAGTTGTATCGTTGTCCTTTTTCTTTTGCACCTATACTAGTAATTTTTTCTTCATTTTATTTCTGACAATTGGACAGACAAACTCAAGTCTTGTTGCTGTTTTTCTACATTGATTTCAGATTAGGTATCGTCCAAATGCTCCATTAGTCCTTAAGGGTATAAATTGTACATTTAAAGAAGGGAATAGAGTGGGAGTTGTAGGACGTACTGGAAGTGGAAAAACTACACTTATAAGTGCTTTGTTTCGCTTAGTTGAACCTTCAAGAGGTGATATTTTAATAGATGGGATTAACATATGCTCAATGGGGTTGAAGGATTTGAGAATGAAACTTAGCATCATCCCTCAAGAACCAACTCTTTTCAAGGGCAGCATTAGGACCAACTTGGACCCTCTAGGCCTTTATGATGATGATGAAATATGGAAGGTGAATGAATATTATCTCCACAACTGAAAATTTTGTAACTAGTAAATCTCGTTATCTCTTTCACGAGTCATTCAATAAGTACAGCTTTTATAAAATTTGATTTGTATATTTAGGCTTTAGAGAAATGTCAGCTAAAGGAAACAATCAGCATGCTACCAGGTCTCTTGGACTCTTCTGGTGAGTTAACAAACCTGAAGCCAACCATCTGATGTAGTTTTATACAAGTCACTCTTCTACTCTTTCAACATTAAGTAGAATACAAAATAATTATATAGTTCTGCATTTTCACCCTAAGATCTTGCAGCAAATAAGCCATTGAAGTCTAATTATGAGTTGTTATTCAGTAAGTGATGAAGGTGGAAATTGGAGCTTGGGACAACGACAACTGTTTTGTCTTGGAAGAGTACTACTCAAGAGAAACAGAATACTTGTTCTAGACGAAGCTACTGCGTCCATTGACTCTACAACAGATGCCACTCTACAACAAGTGATTAGACGAGAATTTGCAGAATGCACGGTTGTAACCGTGGCTCACAGAGTTCCAACTGTAATCGATAGTGACATGGTCATGGTCATGTCTTATGGTATACAAGTTAATTGCACTTTTTTCCTCAAATTTTCTGCTACACTGGCTTTTCTCTAGTCCTCTCTGCTTCCTCATTTTATTTTGCTGGCTACTGCAGGGAAACTAGTGGAATATGATGACCCTTCAAAACTTATAGGGACCAACTCTTGGTTCTCTAAGTTGGTCGCTGAATATTGGTCAAGCTGCAGGAAGAACTCCTCCCCAAATATTAAGAGGCAGCAACATTGAAATAAAACTAGGGAAAATGGGTACAAATAAATTGAAGGAGAATTGAATAAATTGAATTTTAGGATGTGACTGGATACTCTTATCCAAAGGGACATATTACATAATATAAGAAATGTTAAGTTAGACATCATATTAAGTGTATGAGCACTCAATTGCAAGTCTACTCTATGAGGCAATTGCAGGAGCTTGAAAAGTTCTTTTGAGGGGTCAAAATAATTAATAATATATATTAAAAATAATAATTTTAATAATATAATATATATTAAAAATGGTAATAAAATGTTTTTCTATTTTAATAACAACACTCCCCGTTCCCATGTTTATTTATTTTTTACAATTTTTATATCTCGCCTGTTACTAAATTAAAAAATAGAAAATATATCCATAATGAATGTACAGTGACTCAGTGACATTAAGAATTTCTAAGTAGTGCTTACAATTGTTGTTGTAGGAAATGTGAAAGATTTCAAAACTACATAGAATGGATTTGTCAGTCACCCGAAGAATGGCTTTCAACACAAAAAATAATGGTCTCATGTTTTACATCAAACATTGTAGAGCATATAGGTACAGGAAAATAAATTGTGGAAAATCTAGTGTGAACCACTGACCACCCAATCACACAGGACCAAACAAAGCCGCAATCATCATCTTCTTCGTCGAGCCTAGCCGTTATCAATATCGATGTCCAGCTTAAACCACTGCGCCTCAGCCAACATAGCCGTCGTGACTGACAAACACAAGTTTCCATGCATGCCCATTTGTCGTATCAGGCGACAAATTCAAGAAAGGAAGAGAAGATTTGATAACTCAAAAGTTGAGATTTTTAAAACACTACTTATTTCATACCTTTCCTCATATGAAGTGCAAGAGATTTATGCTGTATTTCTCAACAAGATAAGCATCACTCATTTTCTCCCCCATATACTCACCACAAGAACCTTTAGAAATCCACAATCCAATGACCCAAACTATCTCTGATAATGCCACCAAAACCTGAAGCTCATGGATTATCAAGAGAGCAATCATCCACATTCAACTTGATATAAGGTTGTTGAGGAGGATACCACCGAACCTGAATAGGATCCTTGCGACATCTCTCAATACCTAGAACTTTGATGATACCTGAATCTGACTCACAATGGACCAATCTGCACCGAACCTTTGCTCGAAGATCTCCAAGTTACACTACCTCCAAATCATCCATCCAGATTAAAACAATAAATAAAATACCTTGATCACTTAGAATATTGGAGCGTAACCAACCATCTGCACCAGCGCCATTATATTAAATCTTCGGTTGAAAATCATGCATCTCCGAATTTTACATTACACCTTTACTACCAGACATCAAAAACCAACTTATTCCATTACCAAATAAAAGAAAAATAAAACAACTTATTCCTTATGTGACATCTTGCGTAACCAATCCAGATTTTACAAAATCCTTACGCACACACTTTGTCTCATCTACACTCTCTCCAAACCAACACTCCATTCTCACGTTGCACGCACACACTCCAGCACGTACGCACCATTCGTTCTTCTTCTCTCCCTACAACCTGCCTGCACACAAACACCATTCGTCTTTATACTTGATCACTCTGCAAGTATTATCATGTTTAATCTACACTTGAGCTCTATGTGAAATCTTTGTTGCTGTGTGCAGACAAATAAAAACCTGCATGCAGGCAGGAGACTACTTACAAGACAATTTTGTCCCAAATGATACAAACATGCATGCACGCTGCCAGTGAAACAAGACAATGGAAAAGGACAAAGTAAAAAGCTTGTGTTGCATGCGCACACGAGAGAAATATTCCAGCTGCAATAGTTGCATTAGTAGGAAGCTAATTATATATTAGAGGTATTCGCGGTCTGGATTGGATCAGTTTTGAAGCAAAAAATCATCCGATCCAATCCCTTCGGTTTGGTCATTTGATTATCCATTCGGTTTGATTTTTTTTTCAAATCCGATCCAATCCAATCCAATTTTTTTCGGTTTGGATTGGATCGGTTTTTGATTTTTTAAAATGTCTAAAAATAAAATTTAGAGACTTATTTTTATCAAATAAAGAGTATCTAGCATAAACAAACACATTCATTGGACAAAAGCAAACACCATTTTCTAATTTTCATTGAACAAACACGTTCATTGAACAAAATAAAGAATAATGAAACCTTATTGTAAACATGTTCATTGGACAAAAACAAACACAATTTTCTAATTTTCAAATTGAACTCGTAACTTAAATGTAAAACTAAAAAGCCTAAGTAGGTAATTGGATCGGTTTTTACCAGCCAATCCGAAAATCGATCTAATCCGGTGAAAATTTTTGGATTTTTTTTCGGTTTTCGATTTTTCGATTTTCGGTTATTTCGGTTATCGATTTTTCGGTTCGGTCACTGCGGTTTGAATCGGTTTTGATCGGTTGATGAACACCCCTATTATATATATAAATAATAAGTTCACAGTCATTAAACACAGACTGAGGCTACATTAATGGGGGAACTAATGAATAAAAATATTGAAGAACATGGAAACAAGGTATAGTGATTAATGTTTCAACTAACTTGGAAAAACTGGGGGAGGGAACAAATTAAATTTCTAATTGGAGAGTACTGGGGGAGACTTATTATGTTTTGTTACCTATCTTTTCAAAACTGCCCCCAGTATTAGAGATATGATTGGTTAGAAATTTTGTTAGTAGCTCACAGGATTACGTTTTGTGGACAATTAAGACTTGGGATATGTTTGGGGAAGCTAATTTTGTTAGTCTCTCATATAGATTCCATAGAAGATGAGAGAATGTTTACAAATTAACTTATGTATGAACTAATTTTAGTTTACAGAAAAACTTTTTTTTTTCTCCTAGAAGTTCTTATTTAAACAGACTCTTGATCCTATTTTTTTATATGAACAAATATGTTTTGATTCCACTCTATTAGGCCATACCTTACCTTCTAAGTATGGGAATTCTGAATGTCCCACTCAACCAAAAATTAGAAGAATTGGAAAAAAAATTAAAAATAAGCTCTATTTATTGCAAGTGAATCGCATTGTACTCCTTTTCTCTAAAAGAGAAAATGGAACTGTTTAGTCACAATTTCAGGAAGACCCAGGGTTCATTTCTCTTGTCAAAATTTGTTTTAGCAAAATCGTAGTTACAAAATCATTTTCGTGTTATTGGCTGATTGTGATCGGTTGCAGGTGTGAAAGGGTTGGTTTTGGACTTCATGTTGCGGTAGGTGCCAAAGGTAATGCTACAATAGAGTCTCTCAAGGATGCTAGGAGACAATGTAATTTTGCTCCATTTGGTGGCACTTGCTGTTCATGAGTTGTTCCGCCTGGTTATGGTTTTTGTTGGGGGTAAGAGGTTTGAGAGAGAGAAGAGTTTAGTATTGGACGCTTGAAGTATTACACCAAAAAATATCATATATGAAATGCTCAAAGTTACATCTAGTTTAAGAAAAATCCTAGTGATATAGCAAACTATTGAGCTCTAGTTCATATAAACCCATGTAATCATGATTAAATAATTTATTGGATTTGTTTGTAAACATATTAATATTTAATATATATATATATATATATATATTAAATATATTTAACAATTTCCTCGTATGTTCACCGTACAGTCGTTCAAACAAACATGAATCATTCACATCAAGTCTAAGAGAATCAACTCAAATTGATCAAAGAGTTTTAATAATAAAATATTAAACTCAAACAACATTTACAATCAAACTAATGAATCATCATTATCAATGAATCTGTTTTGAGATCAATATAATAATATAAATACTAAGAGTTTTAGATTAAATCTAAATTTATCCAAATCCCAACATCTAAAAATCAATCTCAAAATCAGTTCACAACCAACATATGCATAATAATCAAGTATAAATAGATCAGTCAAAATAGTCTAAGGCCTTACAAATATAAAAAAGAAGCTTAATAATCATAATGTTCATAAAATAGAAATAACAAAATGTAAGTCTAAAGTAAATGGACTCCAACATAATGGACAATAGCATGTGAATTATCAAGTTTCCTATAATTCTAAATGATAGATTCATATATCAAGCTGGTCGTCCTCTTCATGATCCCACTTAGTAAGCTTTCCTTCATCTCTGTCATCCCTCGTAGAATGTCAAATATGAATTTCATATTATCATTAATTCAATCATTTAAATAAACTACTAAAAATATCTAGTTCTACTAAAAGAACTTAGCATCATACCATCAAACAAAGAAGAACATATATCAATGTCATAAAGCATCATAATATCATATTCATAAGCATCAAGTCAGTTTCATAAATTATGAACAAGACCTAAATAGTTTAAATTATAAAGAGTCATCACGTCACTTACAATAACTTAGTCTTGTAATGTCAAGTTTCAATTAAGAATAAGACCAATAAGTTTCTTATATAATTAACTATTTCTATATTTCAATTTGGAATGTCACAATTATCAATTCCTTAAAGTCAAATAATCTAGCATCAAGTTTTGAATCTCTAAATATTATACTAAGAGACATCAGATGTGAAAATGTTCAACAGTGTTACTTCCACCTTAGGAAAAATCCTAATGATATAACAAACTATTAGACTTCAGTCCATATGGATCCATATAATCATACAATAATTTATCGGACTTATATGTGAACATATTAATATTATATATATATATATATATTAAATATATTCAACATTTCTTAGGTGGAGGAAATAATGTGTCTTTATCACCGTTGAAGTAGTTCAACACTGTTATAGTTGTAGCCATTGCCCGCCCCGCGTTTTCTTACTAAAACATTGTCAAGTGCAGCACTCATCATTGTTAAATGGAGACTTTCCATGATAAGTTCGAGTGAATGTCCATCCAATTTCAAGCTGTTCTTGAATGTAATGTGTTTGTTCATTCCCATCATCTTTGTTGCCAAAGTCTTCAAGTTTGACACCGACACCAATGACGTGCAGTTAATGGCACTTAAGTATTTGATGAGGGGTGGAAGCATTGGTAGGTACACAATCTCCCTACAATTCTCCAAAGACAGAATTTCTAACTCTAGAAGATTCTTAACGCTTTCAGGCAAACTTTTCACATTGCTTCCATCTAGCCTTAGTTCTTGTAATTTTAACAAGACACTGATGTTGTCGGGTAGTTCAAACAAGTTACTACAACCCTTCAAATATAGTATTTGTAGGGACCTTAACCCATCAAACAGAGCATGTAGTTGCTGTTTGTCAATTACTAGTCCACTATCAGAAAGCTTCAGCTCCTGGAGAGATGTCAAGCAAGATAGCTCCTTTAAAAGATGCCCTAGTCTTAAACCCTCTAGATTGAGCCATTTAAGCTTATGCATAAGCCCTATTGATGTGTCCAACTTTTGGATTCCGGTATAACTCAAATCCAAGTTTTCAATTAAATCTGATGACACGGCAAATTCCTGCAGACTTAAGCAACCTTTGACACTGATCTTCTCCAGAGATTTTAAATGCTTCTCACCGTTAACTCTCTTAAGGTTTGTACACCTATCCAGTATCAAAGTAACAAGCGTATCAGAGGACAAAACAGATGGATGAAGATACTGCAAACTTTCACAACTGGACAGATTCACCCATTTAAGTCTTGGCGCCTTAGACAAATTCGGAAGGTCTTCAAACTCTTTGCATTCACTGAGGTCAATTCCCTCTAAATTATCAAGATCCTGTGAACAAATTCAAAGACATCTCAATGGAAAATCCTCTAAAAAAAAAAAGTGTAAATACATACATATCATTCTTTACCTGGATACCCTGCCAAAGTTGTTTAACTTTGCTGTGTGGCATGTGAATCTCAACAAGAAACTTAGAACCGAAAGGTGATGGAAGAGACTCAAAAGGGTATCCAAACCACTCAAGGTACCTCAGTTTATCAGAAAATGGCTCAAGATTTTCTGTAAGCTTGAGGTATGTATTACTAGAACTCTGACCCAAGGTGTTATAGAATTTCAGAAATCTTAATGTTTTCATCTTTTTGAATGTATCAGAACGCAAAGGTAAATTTTTAATTTGAGACAAATCTAACGTCATGCCTTGAATTGCATCAGTTCCCTGACAAAACACAAAAAGTAAAATAGTATCAAGTTTGTTACATTTTTTTATATAAAACCATGTTGTATAAAAGTTCAGCGAATTTTTCCTTACCTTGTTTTTTTCAATCACTTCACAAGCTTCATTACCCTTCAATCGACTACGTTTTCCAGGATCTCCTTTGCGTTCTTTACGTACTATCTCCAAACCCATTTGTTGCAGCAAGCCATGCATCTGTATTGTATTACTATTTGAAATAGTTATCAAAGCTTTGTCTTTAAGAACTTCTACTCCACAAGTTGCTTCAAAACCACAGGCATCTAATATCCTTACGACATGATCTTTGTTTTTCTCTTTGAAAAAAAATGCTATGTCTAGAAATATATTCTTCTCTCGATCATGTAACCCGGTATAGCTCTCTTCTAACACTTTCTGAATCTTCTCATTAGGACACTTGTTGAGGTTCTCTGAAGTACTTCTCCAAAAACCAATACTTCTGGAATGAAGATGTGAACCCAAAACTTTAAGTGCTAATGGAACGCCACCAGCGTATTTAACTGCGGTTTTTGAAAGGCTCTCGTAACTTTTTGGGGGATGCTCTTCCTTGAAGTCTTCTAAGCAAAAAAGTTTTAGAGATTCCGGATATTCCCATTTCTTGACCTCGTATATCCAATCAGGTCTTCCCTCAAGCAATTGCTTATCTCTTGCTGTTATGATGAGTCTGCTATCGCGATGTTGGTTACCAAACTCTGTACACAAATACTCCAATGAATCTAAACTATCCATACCATCAAGTACAATCAAAACCTTTTTACTACTGAGTCTCCTAATATGAAATATGGATCCTACGAACTTTGATGTGGAAACTTCCTCCTTCAATAGCGCAGAGAAAAGCTTATCGAGCGAATACTCTTTTGAATTATCCTCGAAGCAGACATTATCATAATGGATGAAGAGTTTAGCAAACAAGTATTTGGCAACGGTTGACTTGCCAATTCCCGCCATACCCCAAATTCCAACGACTTGAAATCTTTTCAGTAATAATTCTACTTTTTTACAAAAAATTTCAGTTCCATCAAGGATTTTTAGTTCAGTAGGATATCTCAGTTGTAGCTTTTGCAGTACATCATTGACTACATTCTCGATGATGTGAGATTCATCACTGGCATAGAAATGAAACAAACGAGAAAAGAGGAGATATCAACTTGAGAAAAACATGGAGAATGAGGTGAAATGACTATTTTACCATATGGGGTATTTTTTTTTTTTATTACTATTACCTATTTTAAATAAATTGTCAAATGAAATGCAAGTAAATCGAATTAGAAGTCGTAATTCCAGTCATGATTTTTATTTTTTATTATTTTTTTAACTAAAATCATAAAAGATTTTACAACTTCAATATGATTTTTAAAATAATTTATCACTTCAAAGTCATATTGTTTTTATTTTTTGGGTTTACTATTTTTAAAGTCGTATGACCCATTTTTATTTTTTATTTTTTTGGGATTTACGACTTTAAAGTTATGTTACTTTTTTACATTTTTTAAATTTAGTAATTGTTTTGTTTTAGTTTATCATAAATGTTCATCACATAAAAAAATAGCTGATTTTTTACCGTTAGTTTGTAACCTCTGACGCCAACCTTCCTTCTTTATCCTGGTTTGGGACAGGCTATGCATGCAATCACACATAGACGGAGTTTTAATTTGAGGAAGAAGGCTCAAAATCCAAGGATAAGATGGTGGAAGTTAAAGGAGGAGAATCAAATAGAGTTTAAGGAAAACATGTTGCATGAAGGATCGTGTGAGTTTATCGGAGAAGCTAATGAAGTATGGAATAAGATGGTTATGTGTGTTCAAAATATGGGAAGGAGGGTGCTAAGTGAAAGCAAAAGAAACAAAGTTCTTACAAAGGAAACATGGTGATGGAATGAAGAGGTGCAAGAGGTTATTAAACAGAAGAAGAAATGCTTTAAATCTTTGTTTAAATGTCTCAATGATGAGAATTTGCAAAAATTTAGAGCAGCGAGAAAAAAAACAAAGAAAGCAATGCGGGAAGTTAGAGACAAAGTTTTTGACGATTTGTATAAAAATTTTGGGAGCAAGGATGGGGAGAAAGGTATTTATAAACTTGCAAAATTGAAGGATAAGTAGAGTAAAGACCTTACCCAAGTTAGATGTATCAATGATGAAAATCAAAAACTTTTGATAAGGAATGAAGATGTAAGCGAAAGATGGCTAAACTACTTTAACAAACTTTTTAATGGGAATGGCGACAAGAGTGAGGTGGATTTAGAGGACGTTTTTGATGATCTGAATAGAAGATTTGTGTGCAGAATTAATTCACATGAAGTTAAGGAGGCTTTGAAGAGGATGAAGAATAATAAAGCTTTGGGACCTGATGACGTCCTTATTGAATTGTGGAGAGGCTTGGAAGATGTGGTAATAAAATGGTTGACCAATCTTTTTATTAGGATTCTTCAAACAAACAAGATGCCAAATGCTTGGAGGAAAAATATGCTTGTACCTATTTACAAAAACAATGGAGATATCCAAAATTGTTAAAACTATAGAAGCATCAAGCTCATGAGCCATATTATGAAGTTGTGGGAGAGAGTTATCGAACATCGCCTAAGGAGGGAGACCAAGGTTTCCGTAAATCAATTTAGATTTATGCCAGGAAGATGTATCATGAAAGCTATCTTCTTGATGAGACAATTAATGGAAATGTATAAGGAAAAGAAGAAAGACTTACATATGGTATTCATAAATCTTGAGAAAACATATGATAGAGTCCCAAGAAAAGTCATATGGTGGACTCTTAAGAAGAAAAATGTAGCATTAAAGTATGTTGATGCAATCAAGGATATGTATGATGGGGCTACCACATGTGTGAAAACTTGTAATAGAACACCAAGGTATTTCCCTATCACGATAGATGTTCACCAAGGTTTGGCTCTTAGTCCTTATCTCTTTGCCTTAGTGATGGATGAACTAACGAAAGATATTCAAGAGGAAGTGTCGTGGTGTATGCTTTCTGCAGGTGATATTGTGCTTATTGATGAGACCAAAGATGGTGTTAATAGGAAATTGGAATTGTGGAGAAACACTTTGGAGTCTAAATGATTCACGAAAAGCAAGAGTAAGATGGAGTATATGAAGTGTGAGTTTTCACGAGTAAGAGATGGTGATCAAGACACAGTGTATCTACTTGGTCAAGAGGTACCCAAGAAAGATGTTTTTAGATACTTATGATCAATGTTGCAAAAAGGTGGTGAGATTGATGAGGATGTAAATCATAGAATTAGAGTATAGTGGATGAAATGACGGAGTGCATCAGGATTTTTGTGTGACCACAGAATTCCCCTTAAGCTGAAAGGAAAATTCTATAGAAAAGTTGTAAGACCGACAATGTTATATGGAGCGAAATACTGGTCAGCACATAGGCAACATGAGCATAAAATAGGGGTAGTAGAAATGAGGATGTTAAAGTGGATGTGTGGATATACGAAGACAGATAAGATAAGATAAGAAATGAGGATATTTGACGAAAGGTACAGTGGTACCAGTATGTGAAAAGATGAGAAAACATATATTGAGGTGGTTTAGACACGTTATGAGACGGTCACGGGATGCTCCCGTAAGAACAAGAGTTTGTTACCAAGAGCTTAACACAAAGAGAGGTAGAAGTCGACCGAAACTTACTTGAGAAAAGGTAGTTAAATAAGACCTAATGGAGTGAGATATAGATTGGTCGACGGTATGTCTTAGAATGGAGTGAAGAAAAACTATAAGCTTGGTGGAGGGTTAAACCCATTAGTAGTTCTATGTTCCAGTCATTCCCTTATTTTAGTTATTTTTCTCATTTTTTCTCCATTCTTCCTTTTATCCATTTTTCTCTCTTTTGTCTTATTTTCACTGTTTTCTTCCCCTCTCCTTTTTTCTTTCTGTCTCATTTTCGATTTATCATTGTATTCATCTATTATCGATCCCAATTAACTTGGATTAAAGGTGTTGTTGATATTGTTTTGTTTTAGTTTATATTTATTAAAAATGTAATTTTTTAATTGAACTATTTAAAAATAAAAGTATTTTTATTTTTGTAGTTTAATTTAATATTTTATATATATTTTGTATATAATTTTATTTAATATTTTATTGATGCATTTGCTATTATTTTATTGTGCATGTTCTATTATTATTCAGGGTGCATGTTCTGTTATACTTGGTGCATGATAATTGTATTATTTTATTCATATGTTCTATTATTATACTAACTTGGTGCATTAATTAATATTTGATCATTTTTAAAAATAGCTCACGACTTAGAAGTCGTACCAATGAGGACGACTCAAAAGCGGCTTGATACGAAGTAGTCAAATGTTGCTCGACTTTGGCACACAAATATATACATAATATTAAATAAAACCATATAAAAAATATATACAAAATATTAATTAAATTATAAAAATAAAAATATTTTTATTTTTATTTTTAAATAGTTAAATTAAAAAGTACAATTTTTTAAAAATATAAACAAAAATAAAGCAATTACTAAATTTAAAAAATGTATAAAAAAAAGATAACACGATTTTAAATTAAAGTCTAAGAAAAAAAAGTTCATACAACTTTAAAGTTAAAAAAAAAAAAGTACAACTTTAAAGTCATAATGAGTAGGTACTTAAGTAGTAATAGCTTTCACTATTTCAATTTAAAAAAAAAAACAAAATTTGTTATAACTTTAAAATAGTAATTGAAAAAAAAATTATCTTTTGCGACTTTAGTTAAAAAATTATTACAAGAGTTATGACTTCTAACTTGACTTATCCTCATTTAATAATTTTTTTAAAATTTATTTTCAAATGATAATAAAAAAAATAAAAAAAACCGAGATGAAATAATACTTAAAATTAGGTATGATTCGCACAATTATTAGCAGGTAATTAGTCAACTATTTAAATTATAGGAAATTTAAAAAAAAATGGTTGGAACATATTACTTTTTCACTTGATGTGGTAATTTTACATGTGACTTCTAAACCATGCATTAATGTAAGTTTATTATGACAATTTTTTTATATTCTTTGTATTGTATTGAAACAATATTTACAACAATGATCTAGTTTAATCTCTCTGCATAATCAAACATTATATACATCTTTTTTGAAGAGATTTTATATCTTTTTCTAAAGTCTCACTTATGCATATCTTATTAAAAGTTTTAATATATGAATGAATTTGCATGTTGTTATCGTATACTTAAAAGTTTATGAATTTTGAAATTCATAAGTGAAAAAATAAAAATATAAAGAAAGTATAAAATATGATGGAGTTGTTACCTGTGTGTTCGGGAGTCCCATCCAGATATATGGGATGCTTCAGTGAGAGCAGCTTTCCAGCGTAACACTGTGTGTTTGTTGGATTTGGTGTTATTGCCGTGAAGATCTCGCTCATGCTTTGCGAATGCCTTTTCGTAACTGCCAATCTGCTTCCTCACGTGTGACGGGTCTACATTATAAAAGACAGGTATGACAACCTGACCTAGCTCTCTTCTGCATTCTAGTATTTCGTCAAGCTCTTTCAAGCACCATGTCGAGGAAGCATAGTTTTCGGAGAATACAACAATAGCCACATCTGACTCTCTGATCGCTTCCACAAGCGAAGGCCAAACATCTTCTCCTCTCATAATCTTGTAATCTATGTATGCATGTTTTTATTGATTTCTGAGTCAGAGCATTGTAAAGATGGCTAGTGAAGTTAGATCGGGTGTCCTCTCCTCTGAAACTCAGAAATACATCGTACTTTCTGGGAAAGTAATATTTAGAGGAAGACATACTTTCACTGGAGACTTGGAGGGTTTGTTACCCGCTTCATGCCTATTTTATGATGATAATGTATTCAGATACAGAGAAATATAATACACAATATTCCATATATTGGCGTTATTTTTCCAATATGCTTTGGTTGTTAGGGTTCAAAGTCAACTTTTCTCATGTATGATGGAGCATCACCCTCTCTGCCAGTCTGCCAGTTTAAGAAACAAATTAATTCATAGAACTGTGTAATATATTCAACTATCATTACTCTTCATGAAAAGTACCACAAATTTACAATAATGAATTATGGTTGTTTACGGCCACGAACAACCGACAATTTATATAAATACAATAATAATATAAAAACAAAACTCATTGTACGGATCTTCGAAAATATTACTATAGTACTCCCTTTTGTTTCAAAATCACTGTTATCTGAGTCATGCATACAATTGAAAAGGATCCAATTTTTTTAAAAAATATATATATAATTTTGTAGTAATTTTTTCTATATTATTTTATAAATAAATTAAAGTTGTTATTTTATTTTATGTCTTCTTTTTTATTCAACCAAAAATGTTACAAATGATTAAAAATATCAATCTTTTAGTAAGTTTTTCTAACTTGTTATAGTCATGAATTTATATTAAATGAATTTTCAACTTTATGAAATATCAACATATTGAAAAAACACAAATTAAATTTAAAATTATAAAAAAATTAAAATTAGTATATTAATAAAGAATAAAATATATGTAAGTTTTAATATGAAATGATATTTTATTAATGATATAGATGATAATGATGGAACTAGAGAATTATTTTGCGGCCAAATATAAAAAAAAATCATCATATAATTAATATTTTAAAAATATATAAATAAATTCAAATTTAAAAAATGGGATGAGCTGAATGCGAGTTTATCCACTCGATAAAATTTAATAGTATAGGAGTACAAATGAATTTAAAAAATATAATATTACCTCTTTTAAATTATGTTATTTATTTAGACAAATAAAATACATATTTTTTTTTATAAATTTACGTGTTTATTTTTAATTTATTAAATATAATAGGATATTATTTAATGCTCGTTGCGGGTTCATAAAATTTCATCACCAACTCTGACAAACACATGCAAGTTTATATTTCCAAAAGATTGCAAACGCAATAAAAAAAAAAAAAAAAGATTCTCGTCAAATGGGGAATTAATAAATTGCTGCTAACCGCACAAAAGGAGATAGTATACGGTTGAAAATAAAAAATGGGAACTGTTAATTATTGTCGGTCTTTAATTAGTTCTATATAGCAGACCATATCAACTAATCAAAATTATAATTGCAGCATAAGTTTTGTTGACTGACTTATCAAAACGGGACAAAAATGCATTTTCATTGTATATTATCAACATTTTACATATTTAGAGACAAATAAAATTGATTCAATTTTGAATAATCAAATAGAATGTCATGCTTATTGTGTATACAGGGAGAATTCCTTTTGAAACGATTAATCCTTAGATACATCTATTTTATTTTAGGTTTGAAGATATGGATTTGTTGTAAAGATCTACATTACATATTTTCATCTTTTATTGTAAGTTTCTTAAAAAAAAATCTGAAGTCATAAGTCAATGGATTTTAAATTTATGCAAAATGCTTTTCTACTTTTAAAAAATCCAATATATACATCTTCCAAGGCGAAAATGGTCGATCATTGCATTTGCAGTGAATATGTGTTCTTCCTTCCCCAAAAAGTACGAAGTATTTGTGAGCTTCAGAGGAGCTGACACCCGAACAAACTTCACTAGCCATCTTTACAGTGCTCTGACTAAAAAATCAATAAAAACACTCATAGATTACGAGCTCAGCAGAGGAGACTATGTTTGGCCAACGCTTGCCAAAGCAATAAAGGAGTCGCACGTGTCGATCGTTGTTTTCTCCGAAAACTACGCTTCCTCGACATGGTGTTTGAGAGAGCTGGTGAAGATACTGGAATGCAGAAGAGAGCTGGGTCAGGTTGTTATACCTGTCTTTTATAAAGTAGATCCGTCAGACATAAGAAATCAGAGAAGAAGTTATGGACAGGCATTCGCAAAGCATGAGCGGGACACTGACAACAGAAAACATGTTTCTAGGTGGAGAGCTGCTCTCAAAGAAGCAGCTAATATATCTGGATGGGACTCGGACTCCCGCACACACAGGTAACAACTATCTCCAAGAGAGACACCAACTGCCTCTCTAGATTATTAAGAGGAAGCAAGAGTAGAGACCAACTTAGTATGATTTCAGCTCATACTGTCCTTGCTTTTCTCTAGTTAATATTCCTCTTTACTCGATTGTTTCTTTTTTATGTCAGGGATGAATCTCACGTCATCGAGAATGTTGTCAATGACGTATTGCAAAAGCTACAACTTAGATACCCTACTGAACTAGAAAACCTTGCTGAAAAAATTTGTGAGAATGTAGAATTATTATTGAAAAGATTTCGAGTCATTGGAATTTGGGGTATGGGGGGAATTGGTAAGTCAACCATTGCTAAATTCTTGTTTGCCAAACTCTTCGTCCAATACGATAATGTCTGCTTCGTGGACAGTTCAAAAGAATATTCACTCGATAAGCTTTTCTCTGCACTATTGAAGGAGGAAGTTTCCACATCAACGGTTGCAGGATCCACATTTGATATGAGGAGACTCAGTAATAAAAAAGTTTTGATTGTACTTGATGGTATGTGTAACGTCGACAATCAAGGGCGTTATAGTATGGATAGTTTAGACTTATTGGAGTATTTATGTAGAGAGTTTGGTGACCTACATCACGAAAGCAGACTCATCACAACAACAAGAGATAAGCAATTGCTTGTCGGAAAAGTTGAATGTATATACAAGGTTAAGAAATTGATAAATCCAGAATCTCTAAAGCTTTTTTGCTTAGAAGCCTTCAAGAGAAAGCATCCCCAAAAGGGTTATGAGAGTCTCTCAGAAAGTGCAGTTAAATATGCTGATGGGGTTCCATTAGCTCTTAAAGTTCTGGGTTCATATCTTCATACAAAAAATATCGATTTTTGGAAATGTACTTTAGAGAAACTCAGCAAGTATCCTAATGAGAAGATTCAGAACGTGTTAAAAGAGAGCTATACTGGATTAGATGATCTAGAAAAGAATATATTTCTAGACATTGTATTTTTTTTCAAAGAAAAAAAGAAAGATCATGTCATAAGGTTATTAGATGCCTGTGATTTTGCGGCAACTAGTGGAATAGAAGTTCTTGAAGACAAAGCTTTGATAACAATTTCAAATAGCAACATAATACAAATGCACGACTTGATGCAAAAGATGGGTCTGGAGATAGTACGTCAAGAATGTAAAGGAGATCCTGGACAACGTACTCGATTGAAGGATAAGGAAGCTCGTGAGGTGATTGAAAAAAACAACGTAAGGAAAAAATACGCTGACCTTTTATAAGACATGTTTTTATATAGAAATTGTAGCAAACTTGATCCTATTTACCTTTTTTTTTTTTTTTTTGTCTTTGTCAGGGAACTGATGCAATTCAAGGCATAACATTAGATTTGTCTGAAATTAAAGGTTTACTTTTGCATGCCGACACATTCACAAAAATGAAAAACTTAAGATTCCTGAAATTCAATAGCACCTTGGGTCAGAGTTCTAGTAGTACATACCTCGACCTTCCTGCAACTCTTGAGCCATTTTCTGATAAACTGAGATATCTGGAGTGGATCGGATACCCTTTTGAGTCTCTTCCGTCAGGTTTCTGTGCTAAGTTGCTGGCTGAGATTCACATGCCACACAGCAAAATTAAACAACTCTGGCAGGGGATGCAGGTAAAAAATAATATAAGTACACGTGTTTACACTTAATTTTTACGGATTTTCATTTGTGATGTCTCCTTTTGTTTACAGGAACTTGACAATTTAGAGGGAATTGAGCTAAGTGAATGCAAACAGTTTGAAGAAGTTCCAGATTTGTCTAAGGCCCCAAGACTTAAATGGGTGAATCTCTCCTGTTGTGAAAGTTTGCAGTATCTTCATCCATCTGTGTTATCCTCCGACACGCTTGTTACTTTGATATTGGATGGGTGTACAAACCTTAAGAGAGTTAAAGGTGAGAAGCTTTTAAAATCTCTGGAGAAGATCAGTGTCAAAGGTTGCTCAAGTTTGGAGGAATTTACCCTGTCATCAGATTTAATTGAAAACTTGGATTTGAGCACTACCGGAATCCAAACGTTGGACACATCAATAGGGTGTATGCATAAGCTTAAATGGCTCAATCTAGAGGGTTTAAGACTAGGGCATCTTTTAAAGGAGCTATCTTGCTTGACATCTCTCCAGGAGCTGAAGCTTTCTGATAGTGGACTAGTAATTGACAAACAGCAACTACATGCCCTGTTTGAAGGGTTAAGGTCCCTACAAATACTGCATATGAAGGATATGAGTAACTTAGTTGAACTCCCCGAGAACATCAGTGGCTTATCACAATTACAAGAACTAAGGCTAGATGGAAGCAATGTGAAAAGATTGCCTGAAAGCATTAAGAATCTTGAAGAGTTGCAAATTCTGTCGGTGGAGAATTGCAAGGAACTTCTGTGCCTGCCAATGCTTCCATCCCGCATCAAATACTGAGGTGCCACTAACTGCATGTCATTGGTGTCAGTGTCAAACTTAAACTCTTTGGCGACAAAGATGTTGGGAATGACCAAACACATTACATTCAAGAACAACTTGAATTTGGATGGACATTCACTCGAACTTATAATGGAAAGCCTCCATTTAACAATGATGAGTGCTGCATTTGACAATGTTTTAGTAAGAATCCGTGGGGCTGTCAACGGCTACAACTATAACAGTGTTGAGCTTTGTTTACCAGGAAGCAGGGTGCCATGGAAGATTCAAGATCGAACCACTAAGTCTTCCATTTCCATTGAACTTCCCAAACGTTCCAACTTTTTGGGCTTCATTTGCTGGGTAGTTCTTTCTCCAGCTGGTGGAATGAAGAAGCATGGCACTAAGATAAAATGTATATGCCACTTGCCAGGAAAAGGTACAAAGGCAACATGGTTATGTAGTGATATCAGGGGATTGAACTCGGATCACGTTTATGTATGGTATGATCCATTCCACTGTGACAGCATTCTCAAATATTATGAACCAAAGGTTTCTTTTGAGTTCTGTGTTACAAATGAAAATGATGAGGCGGAAGTTGATGACTCCATTTGTATTAAAGAGTGTGGGATAAGCCTTATAAGAGTTTCAGATGTGCTGAGTGTTTTAAAAGAGTTGGACTTGGATTCGAATAAGAAAAAGAACCTTGAGAAGGGAGTGAAGTGGGAAACAGAACGATATGCAGAGGAGGAAAGCAATGGCATAAGAAACCAGATAGCGAATCAACAACAATGGGAAATGAGTGAACACAGCACCTCTGATGGTATAGTCGGTATGCAACTCGTTACTCTCCTTCACCAATCTCTTATAATAATCTATAAATATTACATTCGTGATTTATTATGTATATTATTTAAAAATCATATTCCCTCCGATTTTAATTATAAGATTTAGTTAATTAACTAATCAAAATTGAAAAAATTAGTTAATTTAGTTAAAATAACATTAAATCGGTCGTAGATTATTTTTTTCCAAAACTAACAAATATTAATAAGTTGTGTTTTTGTCACTGTCACATCATTCTAGAGCATATTTTAATTAAGAACAACTTTATGAAAAAATAATTAATGCAAGAAATATTTTATATTGAATTTTTTTTATAGAAGAAATATATTGGACTTTATAGTAAAGATTAAACTACACTTTTAATTTATACCTTATATAAGAACCTGAGGGAGTATTAACATACTGCCACTAATTTCCTTAAAAAAAAAATACTGCCACCAATTTTTACCTCCAAAATTATCCTTATACAATGATATTCAAAATGCCCACATTCAAAATTTGGATGCATAATTATTTTTATAAGTTAAACTTTAATTGTGCTAACTTACCTTTGATTTCTTTTGACTAAAATGTTTTACTGTCTCCAAAGGAATATTTCAAGAGGGAAGAAATTGGGAAAGTGATGATGAAGAATCTCTTAAGACCTCGAGGAAAAGAAAAGGTAGGGCTAAATCCAAGAGTTTGGTCACAAGCAAAAAGGTGAGGCCTCTTTTTAACTTGTTCCTTTGTCAACAAGGTAGGGCTAAATCCAAGAAGCTAATGTAAGATAACTTCTTTAAATTAACTTATTCTCTTTAATTTCAACTCTTTCAGTCTTCAGATGATTCAACTGTTCTTCCAGAAACAGGTTTTGAACAAGAATCTACCACTACAGCCAATGGTAGCGAACCAACACAATTTGAAGCAAAATTTGCTTCAAGTTCGGGTGCTAAGGGAACTATAAAACAAGTAGTAATTGACTTACTTTTCCAGTCCAATATTTATTTTATTCAAGCTCTATTGTGAAAAACTGACATCAATTCATATACAGCCCAAGGAATTTCATAAAAGAATGAAAGGGAAAGTTAAGATTCCAAGCCCTTTACCATCAGCTTTTGAGGTATGTTTTCGACAAATATAATCTTGAATTTGTTCAAAACCTTATAGCATGTTTAGTTCCACAGCTTGGGATGAGATTTTCTATGTTTTGAATGTAATTTTAAGAAATTAATAGTTATAGCTTTCACATCCCAAATGTAATTCTTTCTTTTTCAATGGGTTCCAAACACTATTATTCATTCTAACTTGATCTCATGTATATCAGAAATCTGTTTCTGAACCAGCACAGGAAAAAAGTCAACCCCAAGAGGAAGAAGAGGTAATCCTAAACACATATTTTCAACTCAGAAACCCTCTCTCAACAAAGTCTTCTCCATCCACATGTTTAGGAATGGGACTCTGGACAACATGCTTAAGGAACCAGCTATATACCAACTATGCTAGACCTTCTTGGTGTTTTTTAGATCAAATTAATTCTAACTTTCTTTTCACTCTTGAAACAGTCTATATTGAACCAAGAGGCTGAACAGTTATATTCTTCAAGTTCATCTGAAGAAGAAAGCAAGGATGCATTAAGGTTACTATACAAGACATCTTCCTTTGACTTCAACCAACAAGAAAAATTGTCAAACTCTCCAAATCGAGGTAAAGCTGAGAATTCAAGCGAATCTTTTTCTTCGAAAGATCAACTGGAGGTTGGAAGCAGTAAGGCGGTTTCTGAATACACCCCTATGGAGATTGACGATTATGTAAACAAACTCAATGATGATCCCTTTGCACTCTTCGATTTCCTATCAAGCAATGTTTCAATTTCATTGAAACTATCAGAAACAACAATTCAACAGTCCAGATCGACTGCAAAAGTTTCCAACATTCTTGAAGAACTTCGGTCTTTGGCCTTCTCTCAGTCACTGTTGTGCAACATTCAACGAGTTGAATACAGAGAACAAGTTGAGGTAACTTTGAAGAAACTTGATAATTATATTCGAGATCTATCTCAGAGCCAAAGCAAAGAACTCAATAAATTTATTGATTTCTACAACAAAGTAGTCACAATTTGCAAGGACAAATCCTTGAATGAAGAGAAGGCAAAAAAGATTGAAGCTGAGAAAAAACAAGCTTTTGATAAACTTAAAGATTCCAAATCCAAAGTTCAAAAGCTAGATGATGAGGTTGCAACGAATAAGGGTAAAATTGAGACTCTGGAAAAACGCCAAAAGAAGATCCAAGAGGCCATCAAGAAACTTCAACAAGAAAATGAGGGCTTAAACAAAGAGAAGACTAAACTCCAAACTGCCAACTCGAAGCAGTTAACCAATAAACAAGAAATTCTTGAATCTGTCAAGTATGTTTCTACTTCATTGGGCAAGGTAATGAAACATCATGCTGAACTTGACAAGGAGAGATCGGGTTTAAATGCAGATTTTGAGAATCTGAAGGAGCTTTATAAAAAGATGAAGAGAAGCCCTCCATTTTAATTTGAGTCTTTTTTACTAATTTCTATTGTATTTATTTCATTTTGACAGTCTCAAAACAATCATTTCGATTATTAATTTACATGATTGATTCCAGTAGTTATTTGTTTTATGGTTTACGTTTCTTTTGTAAAAATATATTTTTGTTCCTTAATCTTAGCATGAAGATTCATTTTGGCATACTTGGAGAACCAACTTGTTGAAGGAGCTTCCATTACAATTTACAAGGACCCTGACTTTCTTTGGAACAAACTATCCTTACTGGAGAGAGAGAATGAAAATATTTATAAAATCTACTCATTATAGTTACCTAGCTAGATATTGCGATATTCAAATTAAGACTTTGTTTCCAAAGAATTTAATTACTGTTCAACTTTATATAATCCAATATGGAGATATTCTTGCATCAATAATTATCTAACCTGGCATATAAACATGTGTATGAGTCTAATTATAGTTTACACATAAAATTAATTACCAAAATATTGGCAACATTGTAGTTTCCACAGAAGTTCTTCACATGAAGCATTGGCATTTTGTTTAAAAAATATTGTTATCATTTGGGCATTTGGTTTCAAAATAGTTCACACTTTGTCATTATCATCTTTGATTAAAGCAAAAAGTTATTTTTTGTCTTCTAACTTTTTTTAATAATTTCAAGATTAAAATATATATATATATATATATATGTGATCTCTAATAAATATTCGAATTTTATGTTTGTTTTTAATATATATTTTTTGTTTTTATTCCTTGAAAAAATATCAATTTTTTTTGTCTTTAACATTTTTTTAGTTCTCAATAAATTAGTGAATTTTGTATTTATTTTTTAATATTTTTTTCATTTGTATTAGTTCTTTTGAATAAAACTAATAATAAATGAATTTTGTTTATCAAGAAAGAAATACAAAATCTCTAATTTATCAAGGAGAAGGAGTAAAAAAGAACAGAACCAAAAACAAAATTATTATTTTGTTAGGAACTATGTAAAGAAAAAATTTATAAAAAATAAATACAAACTTTGAGTATCTATTAGGCATCAGAAACATATTTGAGCCTAATTTCAAATTAGTTCCCGTTCTTAAATTTTTCTTGAGATCCTCCATTTGTTCTTTAGTTGGTCATGTTTGTCTCTATACCATCATATGACAATCATTTTTTTTTTTCCAACGGAAGTGTCTGATTGACATGTGAAAGGTGAATTGTCCATGTCATGGCAGCCGCCGCATGTAAAGGTTGGTGAATGATGATCTCTTCAGAGACTTAAGTGAACTCCCTAAATCAAATAAACGAAATAATCATTCTGGTATACGTGCTATAATTGAGACGTATGTTTTGTGTAATTAAAATACTGAAACATCATTGTACCAAAAAAAAAAAACTGAAAGATCAAAACCAAAATATATAATCAAGATTGAAATATCAAATTAATATACACCCTTTTACAACTTCCGTTAAAACATTAGAAGGATTTAAGTAGTGGCCCCAAAGCTTTTGCTTGTAGATTGATGTATTCTTCTGTTATACAAGCTGAATTATGGGGCATGCTTCATGGGATCAATTTAGCTAAGGAGAAAGGATATAGGAAGATGGAGATTCAATTAGATGCAGAAGAGGCTATTGGAATGATCCAAGGATTAGTCAATCCAAATTAGCATGAGAAAGTTATTTTGAATGAGATCAAGATTGTCATTGTGCCTGCGTTGACAATTCAATTTTTTTCATGTTTATAGAGAATGCAACAAGGTTGCAGACTTGTTTGCTAAGATAGATCTCTCTCTTGAGGAGGGATTAGTTTATTTTGTAGACATACCTGTTTTTGCGATATCAGCTATTCAAGCTGAAGTTGTTAGCTTTGAGTAGTTTTTCTTTATTTTTGGACTTTTGGTCCTTGAATGCAGAAAAAAAAAATAGAAGGATTTAAGTATTACATAACGTTATTGCAGAATATTTTTTTTTTGAAAGATTTCTAATTTGTCTCCATTAATTCATAAGTGTATATACTAATCCTTACAACTTCTGCACTCCTATATTATAAGTTAGTATCTACAAATTGGAGAGTGAGAGTTTTATTTTCTCCACACTCTTAATTAGATACATTCTCGACTATTTCTCCCGCTTCTTGTTTTTTTTTTAAAGTGCATTTCACACATTTTTCCTCGCAATTACTCAAAAGATTTCTTTCAATTTCAATTTTAAAAAGAGTCACCTTTATTTTTTATTTGTACACTCAATTTTTTTTTCGACTGTTATACTTAATTTTCTTAAGTGTCTGTCAATTTCATAGTGAAAAACCTTGTATTAAAATTTAAATTATTTGTTATAAATTCAAAATATAATTTATATGTTATTATACATTTTAACTATACAAAAAAAGGCTAAAATATTAGTAAGATAAGAACTATAATCCATTGGCTTTATATACAAAAACTACCATTTAGCACACAACTATGTCCCATATAACCTTAACCCTTCATATAAGCCACGTGAAGAGTGAGAGATTCACTACTACAGTCCTATCCATTGGCTTTGCAAAGAGTCATCAGACAGAAATTCTCTGAATACATTATCAAATTTGGCTCGTAGAGTTCCAATTGTATCAGACAGTGACAAGGTTTTGTCTTATGGTAAGCTGCTGTTTCTTTTATACATAGGAATGTGACTTGGATTTTGCCCTGTGGGTGAAAATATACTAATGAAAATTTCACATGCAATCTAGAGTCTAGACACATAACCAGGACACTTTGAACTCTTCTACCCCCCACAATAGTTATGGTAACGTTGTAAAAAAAGTTCTAGAAAATTTAAATTATTCTTTTAATTCTTGAAATTGGTTTGCTTGGTTTTAAGGAGACCTATATAGCTTGTTGGTATAAGCTGACAGTAAAAATTGTTGGATTCATACAATTGATATTGAGTTTTTATATTGTGATTGTAATTCGTAGGTCAACTGGTGGAGTATGAAGATTGATGAGCCTTCAAAACTTATGGAGGTCAAATTTTCTTCATTCAACAAGCTTGTAGCTGAATACTGGTCCAGCTGCAGCAGGAACTCTTTATAAAATATTTAGGACTTCGTCCGAATCCTAAGGTCCCCCAATCTTCGCTATTAATTTTTTTGCAGTAAGCAAGCTTGCCTTTGTAGTTGCTTGTAGATGTATATTTTAGTTGTGACAAAAGAAAAAATGTTTATATAGAAATCAATAAGCTTTACTCTGAAGGATATAGCCATATGGGCAGAAATTGATTATTCACATAATACTCCAGCTAGCATGATTTTTAAATGTGTATGATTCTTAATCATTCAAACACAATATAGATAGAACCAATAGAAGTATTTCACGATCTGTGAAATTTGTATAAAGCCAACAACAGCTGCCAGCAATCTCTGTCTGTCCTAGTATTCGGTATCGTCAGATTATTTGTCTCATGGCTAATATTTACCTGAGCCAGCTTGATGGCCTTAAACCACCCCTTTTCACTTGCGAATATTTATTTGGCTTATTTCATATAATCAATGTGTACAAATTATGGCAGAATTTCATATAAAGCAATTCTTGACAGTGTCTATAAATATATAACCAACAAAAAGTTTAACCTGTATTGAAATAAGAAGAGTGTTAAAAATACACTTCTTTAAATACTCTCTCTAATTGATTAAAATATATTGAAAATTATAAAATCAGGAAGAGATAATCACTAAATATATTGTGAGACCGATAAAATATTTTCATTTTCAATAAATTTCAATCAATAAAAGAAAATATGTTTAAAATTTTTTGTCAAAGTGTGTTTTTAATATTTATCTTAAAATAATGTTTATACTAAAGTTATTTTAATACTGTTATTTTGAGTTTTTAATTAGTTGTGCCTATCAACATGATACTCATGCAAGAATTACTCCATCTTATAGAGTCTCAGAGTCTGTAATACAAGTGTTCAAAATTAATTACAAGCAATATTGAAAGTTATACAGAAAACAACAATAAATTGAGATTTTGGAAACCTCTGTGTTATCATTGAAATTTTACTCAAAATTTTCATTTTATGATTTAATCTCCCAAAAATAACGAGTAAGAGACTGCAAAACTAACAGAAACAATCAATGGTGTTAAGAGTAAGAAAAAAAAAAAGGAAAACTAATCTGAAGAGACTTGTTTATAACTGTCCATTACTGTTCTAATTAGATGTTCATTCACAATAAATAGATAAAAATAATAATTATCTTTTAATGACTACTACGTGATTGATGATTTATTTTTAATATTTTTTATTTGTCCTATACATCTTATTATTAGTGAATTTTGAATTTTTAAAGGGACAAAACATAAGAAAAAAGTGGAAGTAACATAAATAAAAATGTTAAAATGAATGTGACACTATATAAAAAAGGACAAAATATGAAATAATTGTATATGAGAAGATAGTTGTATAGTACTCATTAAAGAAAAAATAATAGAAAATTATTGATATGATTTAGACATGTGCAAAAAAATTACTAAAAACACCATCCCGGAGATCAAGAAGGACATTAAGTAAAATTGTTAAGAGAGATATCTCGATATATAATACTCCCTTTGTAACATAATAATTGTATGATAATACTCCCTTTGAGAAAAAGAAAATTATCTCAAAATAATTGTCATTTTAGCTTTTTAATATAACATTAATTACATTTTCTTACTAATATCCTTATAATATTAATGATATGGATAATAAAAACTAAAAATGGTTCAACTTGTATGATAATGAATTATGGTTGTTTACGGCCAAGTACAACCGACAATTTATATAATACAATAATAATATAAAAACAAAACTCATTTTACGGATCTTCGAAAATATTAATATAGTACTCCCTTTTGTTTCAAAATCACTGTTGTCTGAGTCATGCATACAATTGAAAAGGATCCAATTTTTTTTAAAAATATATATATAATTTTGTAGTAATTTTTTCTATATTATTTTTATAAATAAATTAAAGTTGTTATTTTATTTTATGTCTTCTTTTTTATTCAACCAAAAATGTGACACATGATTAAAAATATCAGTCTTTTAGTAAGTTTTTCTAACTTGTTATAGTCATGAATTTATATTAAATGAATTTTCAAATTTATGAAATATCAACATATTGAAAAAACACAAATTAAATTTAAAATTATAAAAAATAAAATTAAAATTAGTATATTAATAAAGAAAAAAATATATGTAAGTTTTAATATGAAATGATATTTTATAAATGATATAGATGATAATGATGGAACTAAAGAATTTTTTTGCGGCCAAATATAAAAAAAATCACAATATAATTAATATTTTAAAAATATATAAACAAATTCAAATTTAAAAAATGGGATGAGCTGAATGCGGGTTTATTCAAGCTCAATAAAATTTAATAGGAGTACAAATGAATTTCAAAAATATTATATTATCTCTTTTAAATTATGTTAGTTATTCAGACAAATAAAATACATATTTTTTTTTATAAATTTACGTGTTTATTTTTAATTTATTAAATATAATAGGATATTATTTAATGCTTCTTTGTGGACAATGTTTTAAAAATCGGACTGACTCGACCGGTTGAACCACGACCCGGTGGCTAGATCAGGTCGAGTCTAACATCAGATCACCCATGTTTTCAATCCAGTGCAACTGGTTACGACCCAACCAGGTTTATGGTTCAACCGGCGAACCGGACCAAGTCACAATTTTTTTAAAAAAAATTTCTTCTACCTCCGCTTCCGACATTTTCCTCCGAGCTCATGTCGCGTCTCTGTTCGCTGGGAGTGGGGCGTGGGTAGCGAGTGGTTGCCTGTCCATGTGGTGGGAGAGGTGTCTATTCGTAGTGGTGAGGAGAGGGTTCACGATGAAAGGAGTGAGGGAAGGTGACGAGGATCTACGAATTTTCGCGACAGGGTGGAGGTGGGGTGGTGGGTGGCAGTAACAACGATATTGGGGTGGTTGTGGTTGGACCGGTGGGGGAGGCACTACAATTTTTTTTTTGGGGGGGGGGGGTAGATTTTGGGATTTTTTTATTTGGGGTGGGGGCCCTGCCAAGTGCCAACGCATATTTTTTTGAAGTTTGGTGTTGGAGGTGTTGCACGCTGAATCATTTTAAATGGTAATGAAAATGGTTTTTTAAATGTTTTTTTTTCATTTTTTTAAATGTATTTGAGTTTAAAATTAAGTGATTACTTTTTAAATCTTGAATTATGTCAATTATGGATAAATGATGTATGTAGTTAATTTTTCTTTCTTTCTTAAATACATAAAATTTATTTTCAAAATAGTTATAAATTGTTAATAATGTTAATATAGAATAAAAGTAAGTTGAGTACAAGTATTAGTTATCGGGTGAGAATTAACATTTTATAATTTTGTATTGATGATTTTTGTTTCTTTAATTTAAACTTATTTAGTTTATGTTTATCATCTCTGTTACTTGTTTATTTGAATTTGGACAATGATATTTTTTTAACATTTTGGTATTTAATTATCTATGACTCTATGTTATAGAATAATATTAATTTGTGATTTTTTATAAATATTTTAAGACATTGTCATGTGAGTCAACCGGTTCGATCACTAACAAGGTCATGTGGGTCAATCAGTGACCTGGTTTGACCATTGACGGGGTCATACGAGTAAATCAATGATCCACTGATTCAATTACTGACCCAATAACCTAATACCCTGACCGGATCAATCACCAAATCGATTTTTAAAACACTGGTTACTGGTTGCGTTAAACTTCATCGCCAACTCTGACAAACACATGCAAGTTTATATTTCCAAAAGATTGCAAACGCAACAAAAAAAAAAATTCTCGTCAAATGGGAATTAATAAATTGCTGCTTACCGCAAAAAAGGAGATAGTATACAGTTGAAAATAAAAAATGGGAACTGTTAATTATAGTCGGTCTTTAATTAGTTCTATATAGCATACCATATCAACTAATCAAAATTATAATTGCAGAAAAAGTTTTGTTGACTGACTTATCAAAACGGGACAAAAATGCATTTTCATTGTATACAACATCTTTTATTATTGTAAATTTGTAGTGTGTATATTGTATAATGAAAAGATGTTTTCATCAAGGTATTTTTTTTTAGAACGAAAAGTAACAAACAAAATAACGAGGTGGGAATAGCATGGACGCGCACAAGGCTACTACTCTCACCCTTTTTTTTTTTTTCTCTTTTCAGCCTTTACATTCAAAAACAGGTGGAAGATTATCATTTTACCCTCACCTTTATTTTCTATTTTTTTAAGCCCTCTTCACACCACTCGCCCACTATTTCTTTAACGGAAACTGATTTCTAGCACTTTGTGATAAATGAAAAAGTGTTCAATTCAAGTTCTGGAAGTTTGTCTCTACTACCTATTCTAATTAGTCACTTTTCTCTTTTCTTTATTGAAAGCTTTGTTCCTTAGCTCCCTAAATTTTAAGCTGATCCAAGGGGTTTTGAAGTGGTTTTACCAAATTCCTAGAAGAATCTCCACGTTGAGTTTCTTGGTTTGGTTCGCTTGTGGGATTGAGGTGTTTGAGTTGTCTAGTATTTTCATTGTGTATCAAACTTTCTAACACAACAGAAACACATTTTTATTGTGTATTGTTTAGTTAGTTTTCATTGTGTTTGGGGGGCATCCTCCATGCACAACGAAATCAGGGACAAACAATATATGAGGTGAAAATAGCAAAATATTGGCAGGAATAGCAGAACTATTTCCTTTTGATTTGGCCCATTTCAGTGCATTTTGGGCAGACAGAAATTATCCACATCTTTGCTGGTTTGCTCTTACGGTAGTACGATCTACACGAAAATCCAAGAGTCCACGAGACACGACCTAACTGAATATTCCTTTTCTCAATCCAAGTATTATTTTTTCTTTTTCCTGATTTTATTTTATTTATTAACTTGTGCTATTGTCTAAGGAGTTCTAGTAAAATACTATTATTTAATGCACTCTTTCTAACTTTATTTATTATTAATTAAGTTAATTTAAAGTTATAAAATCATGAACGAAACTCATTAAATTGGTTATTATATCCTATATATACACCAAGTATGTAAGTTAAGGACTTGAAAAATTTAAAAGATCGATTTCAATGTAATAAAAAATTATTCTGCTACTATTATAATAAGTTTTTTTCTTTTATAATATTGGTTTATAATAAAACCTTTTTTTTTATTTTTAACTTATTAACCTATGAAAATACGTTTTCACAGTAAACAATCAAGATTGATACAAGTTGAGATTTATAAGGAAAAAATACAAGCTAAATCTTATAGTAAGAAATTAAAGTTACTACAAAAAATAAAGAGAAAAAAAATCTTGTGCTTTTAATTATAACCAAACCCTACAGGATTGTTAAAGTAAAAAACGGAAAATGGTTGCTTTTTTTTCTGTTTGTTTTCCCCCTTCTTTTTCGAGCCACGCAAATGCCATGTTATAAATTAGAGCATTTGCTAACTTAAAATTGTTGAAAAGCAGAGAATGTAAAGATTAGGGAGAAGTGTGAGACGTGGACACATGATAAGGTATCAATATTCAATAATGAGCGGAATCCGCGACCAACTTAATGCGTCACTAAAGTTATGAGACACTACACTGTTATACTTATTGATAGTGGAAAACGCGATACTTTAGTAGTGCCTTCATTTCTTATTAACGAAGGTATAAACTTGCATGAAAACAACCTTGCCCTGTCATTTCGTGTCGTGGCAAAACATCTAGAGTTATATTTCTCATATTTCATTTTCTCTATAAAACTTTTCATAAATTCTTTTATTACTTTACTCATTTTATCTGGTAATACCTTTTCCTTTTATTTTTGTCACTCCCGTATAAAAAAAACGTTGTATAAATTTTAGTTTAAAATACAATTACTCTATTGCGAACGTGTCTGAATGAAGCTTTCCTTAAGCCTCATTAAGTTTTAGTCCAAGATGGAAGCTTTTAATTAGTACAAGGGTACAGTTCAATCACTGACAACATATAAAAAATTTAAAAATGCATTAAATAATGTTAGAGTGAATTGCAACAACTTCCTCTCAGGTTTTTAATTATCGTTTACAACAATAATTTTTATAAGGATAATCTATGTAATTAATATTTTTTTTAAATAATTAAAAGGGTTAGTGTAATATGTAAAACATATCAGTGTAAATGTGTAATAGTATTTTTAAAATAATTAAAGAGTTAGTGTAGGTATAAAAAATAAATTGTGTGTAATGTAAAACCTTTGCAGGGTAATAAATAAGTGTCTAAGTGAAAAATGAGATTCTATACTATCATTTAATTTATTGATGCTACTGAGATAATTATTAGATTCCATGAAAAGGAGTAATAACAGATTTTTTGATATATTTTTTGTTACTAAACAAATTTAATGTAATCTCTTAACAACGAGCTTATTAATTTTAATAAAACCCACATGAAATTCGTATTTTTTTTATCATTCCATATAAAATTTGTATAATAATACAAAAGTATATTAAAAAAATGTATCATTAGCTTTACTCTTGTTACTATTATCTAAATTCATATCGACAAGCTAACCAAAATTTTGTCAAAAAGTTTAATGCCATTGATATTTAAGTCCCCATCATAATTCATATTCTAATTTTCTCTCGTTAACAACGATGGTGGAGTACAAATATACAATGATACATCGATCATTTCATATCACTCTTCTTTTCTCCTATAAGTTTCAGTTCGTATTGGCAGACAAAAGTGGGTTCGCCTCCTTTGTGCTTTTAGATCTCAAAGTTTGGATTTGATTATAACTAGTTCACATCTCTTACTCTTCATTTATCCTTAAACAATACGCTAGCCTAGGAATGACAAAAAACACTTTAATAAGATGGGTGAGATTATATGTGCTTTCTTAGAGGGGGCTGAGATTATATTAGATATTCTATATAGTGGTCATTTAATATTAAATAAAGTGTAAAGCGGATGAATTAGATAATTTTGAATTAAACTATAATAAATAGGTTAAATAATTATTAATTCATTTGTGAATTGTTAAAAATATAATAAAAAATAGTTTCTTTAGAGAAAACTAGTTATGATCAATTTAATAAAAAAATTATACCATTTTTTTAGATATATGTTTTCTCACTTAATTTGATGTATATTACATTTAATTTAAAAATTATAAAATAAAGTTTAGTTTTTTTTTTATGTATATCCTTATATACTGAAATGTTGTAGAGTTTAGAATTCATCCTAAAAGACTTATACTCAATCAATGAACATTAAACTACTTGAATCAATGAATTATAAATAATGCTGAATGGTGTTCTTAAAAATAATTTATAATCCAACTAATTCATTAGTTTTATTTTTATAATTAGATTTATTGGTTAGATTTATAATGCGAATAAGTTGAATAGTTAATGAATTTATAAATGAATTGAATTTTCAACCCTAATTTAAAGTTTGGGCATAAGGTAACAGCTAGATATATAGGACAATTATTTAATATATTTATGAACAAAATTTAAAAGTCTGTCAATTAATATCACATTTATTACTAAAAAAATTCATAAATTAACGAAATGAAAGTGTTAGTTGTTGCTTTTATAGATATAGTTTTTATTTAATACAAATTGAAATATTAATATTTTTAATTGCTTTTGTTATCGATTTTAAATTTTATTTTTCTGAAAAATCTGTATTTGTGTGTCTGCGCGCGTGCAAATAAAGGAGTTCAAGCCGGGAAACATTAGACATAAATACTCAAACAAAAATCAACAGAAATTGAGCAAATAAAAGTCTGAGAAGAGAGTTTATGGGAGCCATGAAAAACTCAAATAATTAAAGATACTAGTAAATACATGCATTCAAAAGAAGTATATTAAGGGTCTTGCTAATGGGTACACGTAGCTCTTGGGTTATGAAAATCAAAATAAAATATTTTTTTTTATTAAAATTAATGTTAGCAGTGTATTGAAAATCGCAATATACAATGAAAACTTTCCATTTTGACGAAGCCTTAATTTAACCAGTATCTAAAGTAACAAATTAACATTTCCTATAAATTAATTAAATATAATGAATAGATTTTAATGAATCCTACTGAAGTAGTATATTGGAACTATTAGCTAGTCATTAGAGTAAAAAAACAGTAATAAATAATGTATAATTAAAATGTAAAAGATTACTTTATTATGTAAATAGATTGTTTCTACATTATATAACATTACACCAACACTTAATTATATAGTTAGCAACATTTGGTCGTATATATGCCTTATGGCTCATGGCCGGTTTAATGGTTGTCTTTGTTATTTTATTCGTAAACATTAGCTGAAGCGCGCTTGAGTTCAGTACTGATCAATATGCCAAAAATACTGGTGAGCATATATTTGGGCTGTTTAAATATTTTATTATCTTATTTCTTTCTTGGTACGTAATGGAAATTGAAATTTTGTTTAGAAATATATATTGACGTATACTAATTATACACATTTGTACACAAATCAGTTTACGCTACTACACTGCTACTAATAATAACAACAACCATAGCTGTAGTATATTATAACAGATGTTACTCTAAATATTACTTAATCATCCTCAAAAGCATCCCTTAATGAATGTATTATAGAACTATTTTGCATTCTTAATGAATGTTAATTAATCTCAGTTGAAATTTGTAAGACCATGCACGTGGCAGCGGCATGGAATGGGAGCATGGTGATCCTCACCTTGAGTGGGTCCTTGTCACCCATTTGTTTTTTATTTTCTGCTTTTTAATTTTAACGTTTTTCTGAGTGATTCAACAATCATCTCATAGAACATTGTAAATATTGTCCCACCCTGTAACATGTTCTGTCTTCTACTACCTACCACAACGTAATCTACAAGTGTTTTAAAATTTCAAACCAAATTCCAACAGCACTTTTTTTTTATAAAAAAAGAGTACGACATGTCCAGATCGAAGCTCAGTTTTATTGCGTCCACGTCCCTCTCTAAAGAATAAAGATCAAATTTTCGTTAAAAAATAATAACCTTAGTAGACATTTTTTCTAAAATTAAAAATATAAAATCTGTTGCATAGTCTCGGTATATTACGTACAGATCAAGCTATATAACCCAACTAAAGACCTCAATCGGAAGATGTATAATCCTCCAACCTCGAATCTAAGAGCTATAAATCAACTAAAGAGCTTGAAGGATACAACAAGAATCCAATTTTTTCCTAACTTTGTTATTATATATATATATATTATGTTTTCGATATTTATATTTATGAAGTTGTTTACTTATTTTAATGTAATTAGATGTAAATGAACCATAATTATGTAGTCCTATTTCTAAAAGATTTATCCTCAGCTAACATACCCAAATTTTAAGAAAAATTTTGTCACGTGAACCTTACTAGTTTAGGACTTTAGGATAGTGACTTTGTAAAGAAAAAATTGTGCATGAATGATACATGTTTAGTTCAAAAATATACAGAAAGTATATGATTAATATTTCTCGTTTAGTAACACTCATGAGCAGAATAATTTTACTATTTCTGTTGATCTCCAGTGTTAATTACTTGTTTTTGGTTAACATATATATGTCAATCACTCAATTGTACAACTCAATTGTACAATGGTGATAATAAATTTAAAATTTAAGACCTTATACAAACAACTTAAATCTTTTAGTGCTATTAGGTCGCTCATGGTAATTACGTGTTTTATTTAATTCATAAATAAGAGATAATAAACAAAATTGATTTTTTATAAATATTTATCATATTTTCTTAAGATCAAATACTCGTTAAAGAAAATTAGTTATATCATACTGTTATTTGAAAGAATCAAAATAAACTCAATAAATGTGAATTTTTTTCTTTTTATTATAATAATTATAATTCATCTATAAACCGAGTGTAAAGATAATGTTTTGGATTTATCTCCAACAAACAATTTCTGTTAACAGTATCATCATTTTCTGAATGTAATTATGATACAAAGTATAAAATAATTTTATATTACTATTTAATTATAAATCAGCGTTTAAATGATTTTCATTGATAATTTTATAAAAATTGATTATCACAAATAATAAATTATAATTGAAAGACAAATGTAAAATATTTTATATTGTAAATATATCATAATTAAACTCATAAAAAAATGGTGACACTAATGTCTTTTCTCTTTTTCTATAAGAAAAAAAAATAACACATATGTACATGTAGATTTTGCACCTTAAATTCTGCCAATATAACAGTTTGTGACCTAAGTGACAGTCACTGGCACTGCCAGAGAAAAGATAAAACTGGCAAGTCTGGTCGCCACGTAGGACAACATGCCCCTTCGTAGAATTAGAAAAATGATGGTAAATAGTAAATACTACTACAACAAATCATAATAATAAAAAAAAAACCCCCAATTTTCCCATTCTATTTCTAACTCATACCCAAAAAAAGTTAAAGGCATTGGGGAGCAAAAATAGCTGCGATATTCATAAAAAATGGAAAAATAAATATAAAAGTGTTTTGAGCTGGCATCGGAGGAGGGAAAGGGAGAGAGTGAGAGTCTCTCTCTTTCTCTCTCTTTTTGTCCTTAAACCCTGTCCTCTCTTTCTCTCTCTCTCCCTCTCTCTCTCTCCTTTCGATTTCATTCACTATTCTCTCTTTCTTCGTTTTTGTTTTGTCTCCTTCCTCGATCTGCAACAAGCAACAACGACACGCGTAGCGTCTCACTGCTCTCTCTTCTTCCCTTTCCCTTTTTTGCTGCATTGCTACGTTCGTTTTTCGACATGAACGGGCCCCTCCCGTTCGGTGCGTGCATTTTCCTCTCTCTCTCTCTCTGTTGTGATTTTGAATTTTCTTTTCTAACTGCTTTGGATTGTGAGAAACTGGAAATTGTTTTTCTATTCAATTTGGTGGATTTAGTTGCACTGAATCCTCAATTCGCTGGCATTGTTGATAATTGGTTGCGCCTTTAGCTGGATCATTATTGTTGTCAGCGAAATTTTGAGAAAAAATATTAATAATTAAATAACGTGAAAGACGTTGGTTTCACTTTCTTTCAGCTTTTTTTAACGCATTTTTTTTGGTTTGAGACGTTGTGATGTAACATTGCATTTCGTGTTTAGCTCATTGATTTGAATTCTCGGACTTCTCATACCTGGGAAAGTAACTGGGGTGTAACATGATCTCTGGTTTCCTTGCCCTTTTTTTATTTATTAATTTATTATTTTCATTATTTTTATTATTCTCGTCTTAGTTTTGAGATTTTTTATATAAAAAAAAGTACGATGTCGAGGAATGACATGAATTTGAATTTAGCTGGAATGGTTTCTATTTTTTGGGTTCACATTTTAATGTTTGCATGAGTTTAGATTTCTTGGGATTAAGTTATTTGCGCTTTTGATTTATTATGCTTATGCAGATTCAATAGTATGCATCAAATGATCACCAGTGTTTATTTGCTCAAAAGAATAATTCTTTGTGTGTGTATGTGTTGTTAGGTTTTAGGAGGACAAATTTAGGACAAGGGGCAGTTTGATGGTTCCAAAGATTTTGGTTTCCTTGTTGGTGGGTATGTGTTAAGTAAGTTAAATATAACTCTACGTTGAGCTGGATTCTGGTTAAATGACGCGGGGGAGGATAAGGGCAAGACTCCGGCGGAGCCATCTTTACACATTTGGTTGCCTTAAGCCTTCTACCACTGAGGAGGCACCTCATCCACTTCAAGGTCCTGGGTTCTCGCGAACTGTGTATTGCAACCAGCCTCTACTCCATGATAAGAGGCCTCTATTGTACTGCAAAAATGATATATCCACGACCAAGTACAATGTTATTACCTTTTTCCCCAAGGCACTCTTTGAACAATTTCGTAGGGTTGCTAATATATACTTCCTTTTGGCTGCATGTCTGTCAGCCTCTCCGATTTCACCTTTCAGCCCACTGAGCATGATTGCTCCTTTGGCATTTGTTGTGGGGCTTAGTATGGCGAAGGAAGCGTTGGAAGATTCACGCAGGTTTGTTCAGGATGTCAAAGTTAATCGCCGGAAGGTTAATCGCCATAAAGGCGGTGGTATTTTTGGTCCCAGGTCGTGGCAGAACATTATGGTTGGGGATGTGGTAAAAGTGAAGAAGGATCAATTTTTTCCATCTGATTTGCTTCTCCTGTCATCAAGTTATGAGGATGGGATTTGCTATGTGGAGACTATGAATTTAGATGGTGAGACCAACTTGAAGGTGAAAAGATCATTGGAGGCCACCATGACTCTAGATAATGATGAAGTTTTTAAAGATTTCACTGGAACAATACATTGTGAAGACCCAAACCCCAATCTTTATACGTTTGTTGGAAACTTAGATTATGAGCGCCAGATTTATCCTCTTGATCCTAGTCAAATTCTTCTCCGAGATTCTAAGCTCAGGAACACTGATTACATCTATGGGGTGGCCATTTTCACTGGTCATGACAGCAAAGTCATGCAGAATTCCACAAAATCCCCTTCAAAAAGAAGCACAATAGAAAAGAAGATGGATTATATCATATACACCCTCTTCACTGTCCTTATTTTGATATCTGTTATTAGTTCCATAGGATTTATCTTCAAGACAAAGTACCAAGCCCCAAAGTGGTGGTACTTACGGCCTGACAATATTGAATATCAGTATGATCCCAACAAAGTTGGAGTGGCTGGAATGAGTCATCTGATTACTGCACTTATTCTTTATGGATATTTGATACCCATCTCACTTTATGTTTCCATTGAGGTTGTAAAGGTTTTACAGGCAACCTTCATCAACCAAGACATTCAAATGTATGATGAAGAAACTGGGACTCCAGCCGATGCGCGGACATCAAATTTGAATGAAGAGTTGGGTCAGGTAGATACTATCCTGTCAGATAAAACTGGAACTTTGACCTGTAACCAGATGGACTTTTTGAAGTGCTCCATTGCCGGTACTGCATATGGCATGCGCTCCAGTGAAGTTGAAGTTGCTGCAGCAAAGCAGATGGCTTCTGATCACGAGGACCAGGAGTCAGATCTCTCCAATTTCCCCATGCCTAAGAGTAAAGCGCACGTTTCATGGGATAATGTTAGAAAAGCTGAAGAAATTGAACTGGAGACTGTTGTTACTTCCAAAGGAGATGAGGATCAAAAGCATGCCATAAAGGGATTTGGTTTTGAAGACGACCGCCTCATGAATTGTAATTGGTTGAAAGAGCCCAATGCAGATGAACTTTTGATGTTCTTTCGAATATTAGCAGTTTGCCACACTGCCATTCCTGAGCTGAATGAGGAGACTGGCGTTTATACATATGAAGCTGAGTCACCTGATGAAGGGGCTTTTCTTGTAGCAGCAAGAGAATTTGGCTTTGAGTTTTGCAGAAGGACTCAGTCTAGTATTTTCATACATGAAAGATTTTCTGCTTCTGGGCAAGTGGTTGAAAGGTAAGCACAAAAACTCTTACTTTCTTCTACTCCCTCTCCATGGTCAGCCCGCATCAGAGGAGTTCCAAAATTTGCTTTTTCTTTTCAATTCTTTCAAATGATGTGTCCTCTATTTATGTACTTTTGGGTGAATTCTTCAGGGAGTACAAACTTTTGAATCTGCTGGATTTCACTAGCAAAAGAAAGCGCATGTCAGTGATTGTGCGTGATGAGGAGGGCAGTCTTTTTCTTCTTTGCAAAGGGGCTGACAGGTTAGCTTGCAGAATCTGTTATTCTTGCCTGATATGGTGATTCCTATAGTACTCTTTACTGTCAGCTGAACTTGTTAATCACCAATAGGTCCTATATCTCACAATTTACGTTAGAATAAAGGAAATTGAAAGCACATCTAAACTTGTGGTTTTAAACTTGTTTACCACTATTATACAAAATAATCACCGCAATTTCCTGCTTCCAAAGAAAGATGCCTGCTAAAACACACTCACATCCACATGAATGCTCACAAATATTTCCGACACCTCTCTTTAAACTGACATCCATTCTTTTATTGCTTGGTTTATACAGTATCATATTTGATCGATTGTCAAAGAATGGAAAACATTATTTGGAGGCTACTACCAGACATCTAAATGAATACGGAGAAGCTGGTTTGAGAACACTAGCCCTGGCTTATAGAAAGCTTGATGAGCAAGAATACACTGCTTGGAACAATGAATTTCAGAAAGCCAAAGCAGCTGTTGGGGCTGACAGAGATTCAATGCTTGAGCGGGTATCAGATATGATGGAGAAAGAGTTGATTCTTGTTGGGGCTACTGCTGTGGAAGACAAACTGCAGAAAGGGGTGGGCCTTATCATTCGCTATAGTCAACATTGCTGTTTTTTCTGCTTCAAATATTCCACCTAATTCAATTTTTGTTCTCTGCAGGTTCCCCAATGTATTGATAATCTTGCTCAAGCTGGTCTAAAGATCTGGGTGTTGACAGGGGATAAGATGGAAACTGCAATCAACATTGGGTCTGTCTACCACAAATCATTTGACCTCATGAAACTATTTCATTTCTGTTTTAAATAATTAAGGTTTAACTTGTTCAAAAATGGCTCTGTAAAAAGTGTGATGAAACTTTTTTCCGTGGTACAGATTTGCTTGCAGTTTGCTTCGACAG
>PYAF01002543.1:1396405-1433027 GCA_007407185.1 Glycine tomentella
TGATGGGAAAACTCTGACATATGCTCTAGAAGATGATATGAAGCTCCTATTTTTGGGATTGGCTGTTGATTGTGCATCTGTCATCTGCTGTCGTGTGTCTCCCAAGCAAAAGGCATTGGTAAGGACCTTTTACCTTTTTCAGTTGTGATTTTTAGGTTTTCTTCTAATACTTTATTCTGCATTTATGTAGTTGATTATTGGAGTTAAATCTGTGCATGACTTAGCTAGATAGGAAAAATTAGATCAAGTTAAATTCAGATGAATCCATGAGTTTGGTTATGCACAATAGTCATTGCATCACTTGTGTAGGTAGCATTTTTGTAATCTCTGTTGATATATCAACTGTGAGAAATAACCTTGTGACTTGTGTGCTGTTTTATGATGTCTTATTTCCTTAATCTTTTGGTGTCAGGTAACCAGGTTAGTGAAACAAGGTTCTGGGAAGACTACTCTAGCAATAGGTGATGGTGCAAATGATGTTGGCATGATTCAAGAAGCAGATATTGGTGTTGGAATCAGTGGGGTTGAAGGTATGCAGGTCAGTGGCTTACTTGACTGGCTCTTAAGCAAAATGATGTCACATAAAACTATCATTGTGAATGGTGGTTTGATTTTAGCATTTAATATTGCAAGTTATTACAATGCCATATGTGTTATGTTTCATATACAAAGCCAAATTAAATGTAAGTAAATACAATAATACAAATACTAGCTTTGTTCACTCTGACAATTTGTTCTGAACTTCTGAATATGGGCTGAAATTCGGATTATCAACTAATCTGTATCTAAATTTTACTAATTTGTTGCTGTACTTCATATAAGATATTTTGAATTGGCCACATTCTTTGATTCCATTATGATTTTTACTTTCCATCATTAATCTCATGTAGAATATAGTTCGGTCAGAAACTATAATTGGCCCATGTCGTTAATTTTCATTTTCATACTTCCTAGTCAACAAAATGCACATTGTGTTTTTCTGTTTGGAATCATGTAAAATTTGTAGACTCAAGCCTGCAACTCCCTTCCAGGCAGTGATGGCTAGTGACTTTGCGATTGCCCAATTTCGATTTTTGGAGAGGCTCCTGGTAGTCCATGGACATTGGTGTTACAAGAGAATTGCACAAATGGTAATTCATTAATAACCATCTTAATCATTATTCTCACACGTTGGATGCCTTGCCTTCAATTTCTTGTGTGCTGTGCATCCTTTGCATGGATAGAGAATCATGTAATATATTTTAGCAATTTGGATCTTTCTGTTATGAATTGATTCCTGTATTTCTTTTCTAAACTATTCTGTTATGCATGCAGATATGTTATTTCTTCTACAAGAATATTACATTTGGCCTCACTATCTTCTATTTTGAGGCCTTCACAGGCTTCTCTGGTCAATCAGTTTATGATGACTGGTACATGATTTTGTTCAATGTTGTTCTGACATCATTACCTGTCATTTCACTCGGTGTTTTTGAACAAGATGTTCCGTCAGAAGTTTGTTTACAGGTTTGTTCTCTTGAAATGTCTTCAATGTGTTTCATCCATGTTAGAATAATAATCCAACCTATTCATGAGCTGTTGGCTGTTGTGCTTTGCAGTTTCTTGCACTTTATCAACAAGGACCCAAGAATTTGTTCTTTGACTGGTATAGAATATTGGGATGGATGGGCAATGGCCTCTATTCCTCCCTCATCATCTTCTTCCTCATCGTCACCATCTTCTACGACCAAGCATTCCGTGCGGATGGCCAGGTAGCTGACATGGCTGCTGTTGGGACCACTATGTTCACTTGCATCATCTGGACTGTCAACTGTCAGATTGCGCTTACGATGAGCCACTTTACATGGATTCAGCACCTGTTTGTATGGGGTAGCATAGCCACGTGGTACATCTTTCTCTCCTTGTATGGAATGCTTTCTCCAGAATATTCCAAGAGTGCCTACCAAATACTGGTTGAATCTCTTGGTCCCGCACCCATTTACTGGGTAACAACCCTTTTAGTTACAGTTACATGCAATCTTCCTTATTTTGCCCACATATCCTTCCAAAGATGTTTCAATCCCATGGATCATCACATTATCCAAGAAATCAAGTACTACAAAAAGGATATTGAAGATCAACACATGTGGACAAGGGAGCGTTCTAAGGCCAGACAGGAAACCAAGATTGGGTTCACTGCAAGAGTGGAAGCAAAGATCAGGCAACTTAAGGGAAGATTGCAGAAAAAGCAATCTACCTTGGCTATTTCGGCCCCATCGTGACACTATACATAACTTAACAGTTTTGGGTATTTTTAGGGTTGCTTATTATATTATTTGATTAAATGGGGGTGAATTAAAGTCCCCATTCGACGGAAAAAACATGGAAGCTGCTGTATGTAACATATCTACGTAGAAGTGTCAGTGTGTATTCTCTTACCACATGGTTGTGATTCAATTGACCTTGAAGAAATGGAACAGTTAAGTTGTATTACTATTTTTTTTTTCTTTTCTTGGGCTAGGGGTTTTTGAATAGTTTTATTTTGGTTAGAACTTCTGGTTCCCAAATTTTCTCCCAAAACGGATGAACCCATTGTTTATTAATTATACTATTCAAATTCTTTGCATATTGACTGTATCATGTACGTACTAATTTCATTTGGGTGGGTGGTGGGTATATTTCTATAATTTAAGTTGACGTGGTCGAATTAAAATTTACATGATACAAATTTTGTGAAGGCATTAAAAATGTCATTAAGAGGCCTAACCAAACGTTACAAGGTCAATAAACTTGACTTGCGTCATGGAAGCCTTCCTATTTCCCAAGTCTTTGAATCTCATTTGGCTATTTACGTTTCAGCAATTTATATTTTGTGCAATTTACATTTCTTTGCCTATTTAGATTCATGCATTGTTCTTTATATTCCATTTAATTGCTTTTCATTACATTTTCTTGTAATTTCTATTTTTCTTTATTTAAGTTTCTCGTGAACTTTCTTTTTCAAAACCTTTCATACCGATAATGTGTTTATCATTTTTAGTATCCAATCTCGTTGAGTTTGACATTCCATCAGTGTACCTCAATATTTTGCAGGTAAGTCTTTTTTATACTTGTTCAAAATAACAAAATCAAAGTCATATTTCGTTGAAAATACAGCATTGCTGATCTGAATAAAAGAACTTACAATTGATAATTGATTTTAAGTCTAATAACTATAAAAATATTTGTTGACGAAGAATCACGGTGGAGAGTCATTTATTTGAGTATTTTTTAATTCTTTGCAACAAATTTTCACCTTCTACTAACAAATTTGATAAGTCTATAGGAATCACTAAAATTTACAGTGCAGGCACTAAAATTGCTTTAAGAGGCCTAACCCAACCTTACTTTTTCAATAAACTTGACTTGAACCATGGAAGCCTTCCTATTTTCAAAATGGTGAGAACGCAAACTGAAATTGTGGGACATCATTAGTCCAGGATCCCCATAAACATAAAATAATTATGCAAGCATAACTATAATGGTAAGCATTAGAATATTTTTTTCTCTCTCTTTGTTCCGTTACTTTTACAAGCAAAAAAAAAAGTCGTAACAATGATCAGTTTTCATCTGTTAAAATCTTCAATTTTTGAAACTTGAATCACAAGGTAAAGGAGGAAGCATGAACAGAAATAATAACATATATTCCCCAAATCAAAAGAGGAATTTAAGGGTGTTTTTTATTGCGAAGAAAAATGAACATTAAAATGAAGTATAATTCACACTTTTATACTTTATTTTAATTTAGAATTTAAATCTCAATTTTTTTCTCTCTCTTCCCACTTTACCGAATACCGAACGGATTATAAATGACGAAACAAAATCCAAAACAATGTCGTTTCAACACTCAAAAACAAAACATGAAAGCGCGAGGAGGGTAAGTGAGCGTGTGTGTGAAGACAACGATCATTCTCACTCACTCACTTTCTCTGGCGTCTCCGTTTTCTTTTATACGATTCTATTTTTCCAATTTTGCCCTCCTGTTTTTCCCCATTTCCCAATTTTGCCATCTTCTTCTACCATGACCTACTTCAAGTCGTAGCTCGAGTCCGTGTTCGCTTTTCCAATTCCCAATTTCCCAAACTCCGTAGGCTTTCCGTTGAATAATGGAACCTCGAGTTGGGAACAAGTTCCGCCTCGGTCGGAAAATCGGCAGCGGATCTTTCGGGGAGATCTATCTCGGTGCGTTCTGCTTCCACTTGCTTTTCGCTTTTTGCATATTTACTGCGTGATTTCTTAGTTTTCGTGAATTCGGTGTTAATTTTGCGTTGTTGCAGGAACTAATATTCAGACAAATGAAGAGGTTGCGGTTAAGCTTGTGAGTGTTTGGACCTACGACCTACCCTAATTTGAAAAAGATTTTTTTTTTTTTTTTTTTTTTTTTTACGTTTGCAAATTTCAAATATCCTGTTTGGTTGCTGAGAAAAATTAGGAAGTTGAAGAATTTAGGGGAATTGGAATGTTTTCAGTGATATTGGAATAATGAATAGTAAGAAATAGCTGTAGTTTTTGTAGAGTGAGATTGGAGCTATGGGATATTGGGATATTGAATATCTTTTAGTGTGCTTTTAGTTTGTTTACTAACACTGGACTTGGTTGGTTGAGTTTTGCTCTTAAGTGCTTGGCAGTTGAATTCTTGTGTTTCTTTCTGCTGCAAAGTTGAAATTGGGAGCCGGCTTGGAGGTGTTTAATTGGATGTTTTGTTGTTTTGTTTTCGTTTTGATTCAGGAAAGTGTCAAAACCAAGCATCCTCAATTGTTGTACGAATCAAAGCTGTATAAAATACTGCAAGGAGGAAGTAATCTCTCTAGTCTTGCGGAATTTGTGTGTTTTGGAATATATATTTTTTGTTGATTTTGTGATGCTCACTCAGCTTAAATGTTTTTGGTTGGCCATCTTTTATTTGGCAGATGGGATTCCAAATGTGAAATGGTATGGTGTTGAAGGAGAGTACAATGTGCTCGTGATGGACTTACTTGGCCCTAGCCTTGAGGATTTATTCAACTTCTGTAGTCGGAAATTGTCTCTCAAAACTGTTCTTATGCTTGCTGATCAGATGGTAGGTTTTCCCACATTGTGTAGACATCCTTCTTAATTCTTCCACTGATTTTCTTTAAATCTCTTGAACTGTTTGCAGCTAAATCGAGTTGAATTTGTTCATTCCAAATCATTTTTACATCGCGACATCAAGCCAGACAACTTCCTCATGGGTTTAGGGAGGCGTGCAAATCAAGTATGTGTTTAATTGTTGGTTTTCTTCAACTTTATTTATTTTCTATCATCTCCTGTAATTGATGTATCCTTTTCAAATTTGCCTCTTTTTAGGTGTATATCATTGACTTTGGCCTTGCTAAGAAATATAGAGATACCACTACACATCAGCATATTCCTTACAGGTACTTTTATGACATCTTTACTTTTATCTGATTTTATTCACTATGATTCGTAAAGTTCAACTTCAAACTGGTTTCAACTTTTAGGAATTGGGACCAGTATCTATTATTATGCAAATCCTATATCTGGATGTTATAAAGTAGTTGCTAGCTATTTATCTGAGTAAGTTTCTATATAGTGGGAGTTTTCTTGTAAAAGAATAGCAGCTTCAAAATTGATGTCATTAAAAGACGTGAAACTAAGTTGGCTTGCACTGGAACCTTCTATTCTTTTGTGTTTCAAATATTAATTCCATTTTATGTGCTTGCAATTTGTGAATGTGTTTCTTTAATCAATCACAACTCATTATTGTTACTTACATGAGTTATTTGAGTAGTTTCTCTGCAATGATTTGTAATTAGTCTTTATTTTTTATTTCTATATTATCAATTTCCATAGTCTTTCGAATTATTTATTTAAAGATCAAGATAGAACTTGATTTTTGTGGCTCTAAGCTGTCATTCTGTACTTTCATGATTTTCTGTAAATTTGACTTCCTTCTAATCTTCTGCAGAGAGAACAAGAACTTGACTGGAACTGCTAGGTATGCTAGTATGAATACTCATCTTGGAATTGGTATGCTCTTATGTCTCTTTTGATCAACACCCTTTCTTATTTTTTTGTGAGTACCATTGATTTGGAATTGAAAATGTCATTTTCATGCTTTGATAGAGCAAAGCCGTAGGGATGATTTAGAGTCACTTGGATACGTTCTTATGTACTTTTTAAGAGGAAGGTAATTAGCCTCTCTCCTTTGTTATTTAATTTATTATTTTTATCACCTACTATTTTTTTATTTGGTAGTTCTGCAGTCTACCTTGGCAGGGATTGAAAGCTGGTACTAAGAAGCAGAAGTATGAGAAGATTAGTGAGAAGAAAGTTTCTACTTCTATTGAGGTGTGATGAAGTTTTTTGTTTCATATCATATATGCCCATATTTTGTTTTAAATTTGTATCTGATTGTGGATTGCTTCTTTGTTAGTCTCTCTGCCGTGGCTATCCCTCAGAATTTGCTTCATACTTCCATTACTGCCGGTCACTGAGGTTTGATGATAAACCAGATTATGCTTATTTGAAAAGACTTCTACGTGACCTTTTCATTCGTGAAGGTTTGAGCCTTGTTCTTCTATTTATATTTTATATTGGGATGTGCTAAGTATACTATGCTCCTGGATAAGAATATTTTAGGGACCAGATGGCTATGTTTTTATATTCCCCTTTTTTTTGTTGTTGTTGACTTCTTGCACCAGGATTCCAGTTTGATTATGTCTTTGATTGGACCATTCTGAAATATCAGCAAACTTCAAGTGCCACTGCCCCTGCCCGTGCTATTGTAAGTGATAGCATGCATCTTATTGTATTAGCTGATTGATTGTTGAGATTGAGATTATTTAGTGGAAGTGACACTTTCAGGGTCCTGCTGCTGGACCAAGTTCAGGTATGCCACCACTGGCTGCAAATGGTGATGGACAGTTAGGTATAATCTTTCTTTTTGCTTCACATCTCTGATCTATCATTTACTCACCTTGATTGAGATGTCAGAGTGTGGTGTCACACCATTCAATAATCTGTCAGCTATTATGTGATGCCTTTTGTCTTTTATAGTTTGTCATTTGACTCATCCTTTTCATGCTTTGATGATATGTAACTCTTGCAATTTCTTAATGGGGCAAATTCTATGTAGGTGGAGAGGATGGTAGGCCTACTAATTGGTCTTCATCAGATCCTACTCGTAGGAGAAACTCTGGACCTATTGTTAATGACGGAATCTTATCTAGACAAAAAGGCCCAGTTACACATGACTCAAATGGATCTAAAGATGCTATGGTGCGTGTATTTATTTGTGAATTGATTATTATCTGTTCTATGATGTCAGCATATTTCTTTGCAGAAAGTTCTGTTTATTAGGAAATTAGTTGTCATGTTACTTACGAATCTCTGCATGGTTTATCAGTTGTCAAGTTCTAATTTCTTCCGGTCAAATGGATCTGCAAGGCGAGGTGCTGTCTCAGGCAACCGTGATGTAGTTGGCAGTGAGACCGAGGCTTCTAGATCTCTGACCTTGGATTCAAGTCAGGGAGCACTTCGTAAAATCCCTTCCCCTGGTGCTCAGAGAAGTTCAGCTATCATGACATCTGAACACAACCGAACATCCTCTGGCAGGAACACATCCAACATAAAGAATTTGGAGACAACTCTTAGGGGTATTGAGAGCCTGCATTTCAATGACGAGAGGGTACATTATTAGCAGCTACCATTCTCGATCTCCTTTCTTCTTTGTAAATTCTAAAAGGCTTATACTCTTTACGAACTAAGGAGTGGAATGTTGTCTATGCATCGTGTGGAAGAAAAGCTGCAAACAAGTTGGGAATTATCCCTCATAAGTATCAATAAAGATATATGTCTAGGCAGCTTCCTAACTAAACTGGCCTTGTAAAAGGCTTCTGTTCATACAGTTTGTGTTATACTGACAAATGTTAGGCTTCACCTTTACGATCCTTTTCTCTGATTGCTCTGATATTTAGTTATGTTTGTTTCTTGCTTTTTTATCCTACATTTTGAGAATAAATGATAATAATAACACATCATATCATTGACGAACTATTAGTAGGGGAAGTGAAAGATTTTGTGAGCAAGATGTGAACCTGAGTTGTGTGGCTTTATCAAGGTTTTAAATTATTGCTTTGAATAACCACTGGCATTTAATTGCTCTTATACTTACGTGATATGGTCGGTGGTATTTGTCGGAGTGACGGCACTAAAAGAAAATAAAAGAGAGGAAAAAAAACAGCTTGTATTAAGAGGTACCACAAATTGGGTCTAAATAAGAGAACATTAAAATATGCTTTAAAATCGGTGAAATTTATATAATGTACTAGATGAGCTGGATGGATCTTATTTTTTTTTTAAGACATTCGAAAACGAGAAGGCTCATCTTGGATGAGTCTTAAGGCCATCTTTTTTCGTTGTTTTATTATTGGTTGTTTATATATGGATTCTTAAAAACACTGTCTGCATGTAAGCCGCTTATATATATGAATTTAATTAAAATGCACTCACTGTGTTTTTTTTAGTCATCATGTATAATAAAATTGTGAAGTTTGATATTAACTTATATTTATAGTAAATCCAAACACAATTTGCAAGGTCATTTATTCTCTGCGCTCTTTTAATTAGACATGTACAAAAGAATGCCGTTTCATAACAACTTTGAAATCGAAGCTTCACTGAATTTTCGTAAAGGAAAATAGCATGGCTAGTCCTATTAGAAATGTTCAATATTTGAAATTTAACAAGGAATTAAGATTGAATTGCGTGAAAACTCCTTTGCTTTCCTATTCAAACAACCATAGACAAAAGCTTCTGGACTTTGGAGTGATAAGTTTAATTTTGATTCACGGTTAATATAGAAATTTGGTTTAAATATGATTTTGCTCCCTCTATTTTATTTAATTTATAATTTTGATTCCTGTATTTAAAAATTGAGACATTTGATCCTTTTATTTTAAAAAATTTGTAATTTTGGTTCTCATATTTTCAAATACAAACATTTGGTTCCCATATTTTAGAAAATCCAAAATTTTGGTTTTCTTATTTTAGAAAGTCTACAATTTTAGTTTAATCTTTCATTTTTCCTATGTTTTATTTCTTTCATTTCTTACTTAGTAATTAATTAAATCATTTCTTAATGTTACCTTAAATAAATATGTTAGGTTTAGAGTGCAATTAAATCAAAAGAAAAGGAATAAAACATAGATAAAATTAAAAATTTGATCAAAATTACGAATTTTATAAAATAGAAAGACTAAAATTACAAAAATTTTAAAATAGGAGGGTCAAATATATCAATTTTAAGATAAAGAGACCAAAATTACAAAATGAACAAAACAAAGAACTGAAATTACATTTAAGCCTAAAAATTTCTACACTTAATTATATAAATACTTCAAGTACGTCTTTTAAAGTAATTATAATAAAAATTAAGAAATTTTGAGTGATATGTTATTTATGATTAGTTTTTACATAAAAAAACATTTAAACCGTTTATATTCTAATTAAATACTTTATTTAATATTATGTATCCAAATAATGAGAGGGAGAGACATTAGCATGTGACTGTGTCACTTAGTGTCGCTACTTCAAAGCAAAATCAAGTTTATCGCCTCACCAAGTGAGTTAGTGAGACAGTTATCTATTATACTGAACCAAACTTGTATATTAGGTTGTACTCTCTCTTCAATGCAAGTTCCATTTTCATTCTATCATCAGACAATTTTAACTTTTGTATACTTCTTCAGTTTAGTTTACACTTTACATAGATCTTGTAGATGCGTAAGTTTTGTCCTAACACTTAAAGATTATGTTGGTATCACATGCAATGCAAGACAACCAATTCTTTCTTTAACTAATTGCCTCTACTGATGCCTGTAATTTTCCTCTGAGAAATTTGATACTCTTTTTTTGCTAGTTATTATAATTGTAAAGTCTGCTTTCCATGCACATATACCATAATAGAAATAAGCATCAAGGATATGTCTGGTGAAAATCGAACAGCTTTAAACTAATAATTGCATCCTTGTTCTCCATCTGGTAATCATAAAGTGGACCAGAACTTTATTATTAGGAATTAAGCAGGAAAGATTATTATATAATTCAAGACTATTATGTTCTAAAATTTTATCTTTTTTTTTTCTTATATAAAGGACTGAAGGTAGTATTTTTAACAAATTTCTATATGAAGTCAATTTTATTTTCTTTTTTAAATTAAAACTGCCAACTACATGTCCTATTGAGATTGACCGGTACCATAGATCACAAACTATCTAATAATTTCTCCCGAGGAAGAGTCACCTACCCAAAGCACCCCTTTAGTTTTTTTTAAGACAATCAAAATAAAATATCGGAGCAATCGACCAAATTCTAGTTCAAAACCAATAGCATTACTACTAGGAAATTCAGCAGCAACTTGCTAAAATTTATAGGTCATGCCTCCCTAAAAGCTTAGAGGAACTGTGAGGATGATACCAGTAAGTTATGGAGTTCAACACATGAGTAGAGTTTTATCATTTTTAAGGAAGGTAACTTGATTTGAATGGATTTAGAGTCCATATCAAAACAAGTAAATCACAACAGAAAACAAAAAAGGTAAAAAACAATAGTATATTACTATATAGTATATAACTATATACCAATTAATCACCATTCACCACCATCCATGGACAGCTTCAGTGTATGTGTTCTTGATCCACCTCAAACTCTTCCTTAGTGAGCCTTTCATTTTCCCTTCTACAGAATATATTTTATAGCCAGCTACCCTCTTCTTCCTCTGCAACTCAGGGTCATTGAAGCTCCAACTCTTTGATACTTTGCTATTGCTAACTGTGCTTTTCCCTTTATCCACCTTCACTTCCTTTTCCGTACCTATCTTGTATGGATAAGCAGAACCAGCATAGTTTGCACTGTAACTATAAGACCTCAGATCTTGCATGCTTGTTGGTGCCACCCTTCCACCACTGTAGTTTTCAATCTGCAGACTCTCATTCCTGCATGATTTTGATCTGAATTCCATGATGGAAACAAACTATTCAAACACAAGAGTGAAGAACTAAGGGTGTGGTTTTAAGGAGAGAAAGAAAAGAGTGAAGCTAAAAGAGATGGTAGGTTGTTGGTCGGTTGGTTTTGCTTTTTTCTAGTTGTATTTTATTGGTGTTGTTTATTACTACTTCATATAATCAAATCGTTGAATAGGAGACAGTTGAAGATGATAATATATTAATGTTACTTTGTTTTGTCGTTTTCATTAATGGAGTCAGTGGGGCAGAGAAGGATTCATTCAACATGGCATAACTGTGTGAAGTATTTGGGTTTGACCAACTTTTACACGTGGAAGTGATCAATTTGGTTATGGCATGGAAGTAGCAGCAGGTAGGGAAGGAGTAATTTTTTTTTTTTTTTGACAAAATACAAATTAATGTGCCACCCTCTTAGCTAAACTTGTAAAATTGCATAAACACAGGAACTTCTTGTAATTCTTGGGGTTACTAATGATTTTTACAAAATTATTAATTCCAAAGTTAGATGAAGAAGCCAACTTTACTATTTCAATAGATTACCGGTGCTCTTAAATGAATATGGATCTTATTTTCTCCAAATAATTTTAGCTAAATTATCATTCACTGATTGAGTAACTTGGGAATTGAGATCAAGCTTTCACATTGAAATTAATGGCATTTGAATTTGATGTTATGCAAGTAAGTGGATAAAAAACATGGGCAATAAAGAGATAGGACATTCAAGTGTATATATAAAGTGGAGGTGTGACAGAGGTGCATCCCTCCATTTCGGTTGTATTTTTTTTACTAAAATTCTAAGACCAATCTCTGTTCATGAAAAAAGCAAAACAATATGATTTCTTAGTTAATTGGGGTCCACACTCCACATCTTAAATAGCACCCAAATCCCTAATGGATCACCCCACATGTTTGTGTCTTTGGAATCAGCAATCTAGATGAAAATTTTAACTCCTTTCCCCTTTGCTTCTCTCTACATCTATATATAAAAGAAAAAGAAAATCTTCAAAATAGTCACAAAAGAAGCCAAAGGCATGGGAAATGTTTTCCATTGCATTTTAAACCATATAAAGAAAAATAACTTTGATATGGTTTATTATAGCTACCAGCCAAAATGAAATTAAATTATCAAAACAAAGGAAATTCGCACACGAAACTTAGTTTTCTGTTCTTTCATAGCACCAAATAGTTACACAAGACCGATTTCAATACCACAAGTAACTTTATTTTATTTCTTAGAGTTTTGCGCAAACTTTATTTTCATGTTTTGGTCGAAAGTGCATAGTAATATTCGTTATTAGTATCATCAGTCAGTACCTAACGTTGAAGCAATCCTCTTCAAACTAATTGTAACTGTTCCCACTTGAAGTACTAATTGATAAGATAATCAGCATGCTGTCTTTCTCAACCTTCAATAATTCAGCATTGAAAGTAATTTTTACATTGTATAGCCTCTGTCTAAATATGTTATTTATCATTAGTAAGAGATTTTTTAAAAATAAAAAAAATCGAGGAACGTATTCCAGCTATACTATAGTGCATGTTGGGTTCACATTTAGAATAAAATCATATTAAAGACAACGGTTTTTAACATGTTTCCAAAACACTAGTGAACATTGATAGCTCCATGGAATGGAGAGTTGGCTGCTGATATTCTTTGGAGAAACTTGTTCAACAGACACAAAAAAAGTAACTTATATCTTTGAAGCAAAAAGTAAAGAAGTATTTGGTTCATAGATATTACATTTTCTTTATATCTTTGTACAAAATATGCTTGAATGGAATTTTTTTTATAAGTTTCGTGTTTAAAAGGAAGAGAGATTAATACCACATTTCAAAATAGGGAAAACTTCTAAACTAAAGAAGTACTTACAAGTTACAATATTGTGACACATACCTCATTTTTAAGTTGAAAAGTGAGATCTAAATAGTACGACTCTTTATTTCACTAAGGGATTTGATTTTCAAATCCCCAATAATATCTTCCATCTTCAAATTCATTATGATAAGAAGGAAAATCACGTAGACATTTAATAATAATAAATAACATTAAAGTATTTATAACAAATAAATCGGTGGTCAAACTGGCCAATCGGATTATTTGGTTCACATAATTTTAAAGATATATATGTATCCCTTGCACAAAAATGACAAGTTAGCAGAATTAAGAACAATTAAAATTCTTTTGCCATGTATCAAGTTAATATTAATATTTTGCGCATGACTATATTTAAAATGTCTGCAAGTCGAACACTGAAATTTAAAAATTGAAACCTGTTGAAAATTTTGCCTATCCTTAAAAATATGGTTAATGATTTTCTTCAAAGATAATTTTATAAACATATTTAAAACTCTCTGTTCAAAGTAAAAGCTTCGTAACTGCAGGGTGTGTTCACGTGATTATGAATTAGAATGGAAAATAAATAGTTACACAAAAGAAATGAAGATGAGACAAAAAACCAAATGCAGGCTTGAGCAGCAACATGCTAATTAATTGATTAAGCAAAATTTATAGAATCCAATACAAATAGTATCAGATCACATGTCTTTGATCTCTAATGGGTAAAATATATAGAGAAAATGAGCACAAATAATACTTGCCATTTAGAATAAGACCCCGATGACTTAACAGAGAACAAAAATTAACTCATCAGAGTAAATCAGCAACATTTGATGGCAGCTCCTCTACAGTCACATTGTAGAACTTCTGAATATCAGATAGCATTTTGGCATCATCCGTCGTGACAAAGTTTATAGCAACTCCTTTTCTTCCAAACCGACCACTACGCCCTATGCGGTGGAGATAGTTTTCAGGTTGGGTTGGCAGATCATAGTTTATGACCAGAGACACCTGCTGCACATCGATACCACGGGCCAGAAGGTCTGTGGTAATAAGAACTCGGGAAGAGCCGGAACGGAATTCACGCATGATGATATCACGCGTGTTTTGGTCCATGTCACCGTGGGTGGCAGAGACTGTGTGATCATGGCTTCGCATCTTGTCAGTGAGCCAGTCCACCTTGCGCCTGGTATTCACAAAAATGACACTCTGGGTGATAGCCAGAGTCTCGTAAAGGTCGCATAATGTCTCCAGCTTCCACTCTTCCTTGTCAACATTGACATAAAACTGCTTGATACCCTCTAGGGTCAGTTCATCACGCTTTACCAGGATTCTCACTGGCTTATTCATGAACTTTCTTGTAATCTCAAGGGCTTCTGGTGGCATTGTAGCGGAGAACACTCCAACCTGAATTTTGGATGGCAGCAGCTGGAAGATGTCATAGATCTGCAACACCAACCAAATTTTCACAATGTCAAGCATGGAAGAGGGGGAAATTCTTGTATCCTGTCCAGATAAATAAATATTGTATTTCATATAACCCCTTCCTATCTATGTCATGCATGCACATTAAACTAGATTGGATGTAATAATTATATGATACCATATTAGAGACTCCTAAAGAAGTTCATATTAACACAATGTTTCACAGCATAAAGGTTTTCAAAAGTGAAAATTATTTCTTTTGATTTATAAACACAAGGAAATCTATGCTTCAAACAACCAGGATATTTACCAACATAAGAAATAGGATAGTCAACAAGTATAGGACAGACAACCAAGGATAAATTAGTGCACTAAATATGAAAACGTGGTAATCAAAATAACAAACCTGATCCTTGAAACCACGTGAAAGCATTTCATCAGCCTCATCCAAAACAAACATCTTTATGCAATCTGGGCGAAGAGACTGCCTCCGCAGCATGTCAAACACACGCCCAGGAGTGCCAACAACAGTATGGACACCAGCTTGGAGAATGCGCTGATCCTCGCGAACACTTGTCCCACCAACACAAGCATGAACCTTAACTCCCAGGTAATCACCAAGTGCTCGCATAACTTTCTCAATCTGCTGTGCTAGCTCCCTTGTTGGTGCCAAAACCAAAGCCTGGCACTGAACCAATCCATAATCAAGCTGCTGCAAAATTCCAGAACAAAATGTTGCTGTCTTTCCTGTTCCAGACTGAGCCTGTTGAATCACATCCAGACCTTTGCAGAAAGGAACAATTCCCCTTTGCTGGATTGCAGAAGGCCTCTCAAAACCTTAAGAGCAATAATAAAACATATCACACATTATTTATTTTGATAAAGTAAAGCAAGTAACAGTTATTCTTTTTGAAGTGCATCACTAATACCCTCATGAAATATGTAACAAGTTTCAAAACAGTTAAAATTACCAAAACTTATTGATTTCCTGTAGGACCACTTTGTTTAATTGTCTTCTAGTACGTAAGTAGTTTTGATGCACAGATAAATTTAAAAAACAAAAACTGCAGTCATACATGCAATGAAAAAAAGTAGATGACCATTTTACATGTGCATTATCAAGCATGTCCTAAATCATTCCCAATTTTTAATAATTGCCAGTATAATAACAAAACAACAAATCTTTATGACATTTTAAAGAAACTACAAATAATTTTCAGTTAGCCCAGCACAAATGAATTTATTTATACTTTTAACTGAATCTGGCAGAGCAATTGACACTGCAACATATGAATAAGCATTTAAAGTAAGGGGATCAATATGCCGGTACATACCGTAAGCATATATGCCTCGCAGAAGATTCTCTTGCAATCCCATGGCATCAAAGCTGTCATAGACTTCGTCATATGAGGTAAAGAATTCTTGCCCATCAGTGGAAAGCCTGTGTAGTTAATTTGCAAGACATCAAATTACAGAAAAAGGTATATGAATAAAAGCATTTCAACAGGTGAAGAATACAGTAGAGGAACTTACAATTCACTCATCTTAGCATCATATTGGCGACCATCGAATTGTGTTCCTTCTGGAGCCAAACCTGCCATCACTGCAAAAAGTAAAACTTCCGTTAAAAGAGACCATACGTTCAAATACTACGGCAAAATTGAAGCAGATAACAAAGGAATCGTTCAGAAACAACACACAAATAAAAAATCATACAAATAACCAAATCAATAATGCATCCACTAGAAGTTTATACTTTCCCAGAACATCAGTAGTTTGGGAGAGATACTACTCTCATTATCTCAACCATGTATTAAAAAAACAACACATCCTCCACTAGAAATGTCACAGAAGAGCCAAATTTGCAATCCACACAGGAAGAGAAGTGCAAGCATTAAACTTCTGTTTCTCTTTGATGTATGGAGAAGATAAGAAGACATTCAAAAGGGCAAAAAGGATACATGCCATACCAAAAAACAAATCTTTAAGTGTCAAATACCCACTTTGCCCATTCCTTCAAGATTCAGTTAAACATTGCCAAAATCAAAGTGAAACTAAAGCACAAAAACAAAGTGATCATTGAAAACTTAAGCTTATGTTGAGCATAACATATCACTGTATCCAAAGCAAATCAATCTATCAAATAAGCAATACCCAACAATCCATTAAATCTAAAAATTCGATCTTTTAACCGGGAAATTAAACATACCACCGAATAACGAATCAAAAACTTCTGGGTCGATTTGATATGGAGAAGAATTTAGATCAAGCCCAGATTCATAGAAAAGAAATAGAATCAGTGATTTACGAAATTGAAAAGGAAAAAACGAGAGATACCTGGTGGAAGTTTGAAGTAGAATAAGGAAAGAGAAAAAGTTAAGGGGTAACTCCTCGGATCTGCACCGTGGAGTTAAAGAGAGGCGAATAGAGAGGAAGAGGGAGTGTTAAATTTGTAGGATGGCAAAATGGCCTAAAAAAGTGGGCTGTCAACCCAGTTAATTAAACGGGTCGGACCAACACGACCAAAGTCGGGTCAAGTCATCGGACCAATGAGAAAATGAATATTAAAATTTGAGATATACTTCATACAACATTTAAATTTATAATACATCCAGCATGAACAATGCACTTCCCAAAATACCTTTCGCGTTATTAAGGCTTCAAATGGATTGGAGAATCTGTAAGCTTCTTAGGAATTTGTCAATTGGATCGGACAATTATTTTTTTTATGGATTGGGTAATCCATAAGTTATTTTTTTTGTAAGTTAAAATATATTTTATGAAATAATTTAAAATAATAGCGTATGCAAGTCTTAAACCTGTTATTTTCGCGTTATTAACACAATGCTCCACCTAACTTAGCTAATAGTTCAATCATGTTAAAAATAATTAATGTTGATATATATAATACTAAATTTTTTAATATATATTAAAGTATTTTTGTTTACTTGAAGGTATGAGTGTGAAGTAATATTGCTACTTATTAGCTAACCTTTTTTACTCCCAACTGTGGGTTTATTATCTAATTATTATTGTTGATTGTCAAGTGTCAACCAAGTGTGGTTTCAAAGCCCTAGTTTGGATCATTTCGGTTAGGGCTAGTAGTACTGAAGACAGAAGTTGATTTTAGCTCTCTAGTCTCTTTGAATGAGTTACATTGTGGCTGGTTATTATGGGATTGTTGATTTTACAGGTAGTTAGAATGAATATTCAAGTATTTAGCGCATAGATGAGGATGAGATTTATGATGGAAGTGGTATCCAGACATTAGATGAATTTCCTCTTCATGACCACTTTACATATTATTTATTTGCTTGTTTCAGCATACTGTTGTCATTTCCTAAATTGTTTCCCCTTAGTCAAGAACTCTAGCAAGAAAATTGCATGATTGTTTGGGAATGATATAGATGGTAATAGGTTCTTCCATGTTTGACCGCTTCAATATGCTTCAAATATTTTACAAGCTGTTGCTGGGAATTTGGCAATGGCATACCCTCTGCTGTGCTGCAATGCTGATACTGATTTAATGACATCACATATTTGAATTCTTTTGTTGGTTTTCTATTTTATGTTGACCACTCTTTGCTGTCTCCTTTCTCCCATTTTGCTACCATCTTATACTAATTACTTCATATTTTGTGTATAATACCACAAAATAATGAACCTGAATCCTCAAAACATATAATTTAGCTTGGTAAGACAATATAAGAATTTAAGTAGGGTTAGCACTTTGCAGTGCTCTGGTGATAAAAAGTTTCCTCCTCTTAAGTGGCTACTAGTTTATTAGAGTTTAAGACATGATTATTTAATTAATCTTTATATTAAAACCAGACTCTAAACTACCAAACGTGAAGTTCAAAGCCTAGCTCTGCTAGGTCTATGTCATGTCCTGTGTTCTTCTCAGTAAGTGTGTCTGTCTTATAATGGAGGTCTCATTAATGCAGTAGGTTTTTTTTTTTTTCAATTTATTCTTTTCTTATTTGGTTTTAATTTTGCCTATATTGCTACTATTATATCACTGCAAGAACAATAATTTAATAAAGTAACAAATCTCAACTAGAAACTTTTTTAGAAACCTTTTAAATAAGTTTCGGTCTTTGGAACATTTGGCATATGTTCTTTTGCTATTAACCAGCTTATGCTCTTCTTCTGCACTGGCTGAGCTTGATTCACAAGGTTCAATCTTCTCTTCTCTTCATCTGCCATGCTAAGCTAAAGCTATGTAAAATTTAACTGCACTTTTTTTATTTCCTTCAACTCCTTTGTCTCTGACAGATTCGGGATTTCAACTTAATAGAAAATTGAGATTCATTCATATTTAGACTGAATAGTATTTTTGTTATGCCTCTCTTAATAAGATTTAATTTCTTTGTAATCCTTTTTGGTACACTAGTGTGACTGTTTGGGTTGACCAGGTGGCACTTTGATCCATCCTAATTTTGCTATTTTAGCAAATCACTTAATTTTTTTTTAATTTATTTAAATATGCTCTATATGAATTAATGATCCTTATAATGAACTGTTTACCTTTGCACATCCTTATAAGTTGTATTATTAACTTATGACTAAAACAGTAATGTGTTTGTTTGTGTATTCCTTAACAACATTCTCTTGATTTTGCTCTTCCAGGCTATCTACCTACTAGCAGCCAGCACTCTGGGTGTTGAACCTTCAAGGTATCTCACTATAGTAGTGCCTAAGTGATAATAATTTGTGCTAAAATTATTATTCAAATAAGATTTCATACAATTCTACAGTTGCTGGTTAGGTTTGACACAGTAGGTGATAAATAAATCTTTTGCATCCATTGTATTAACCAACTTAAAATTATCTTTCTACGTTGGTTGTATTTGAAATTAATATAAAAATGTATATTTGTAAAAAAAAAAAAAATCTTATTTTTCATTGATTGTATTGAAATCGATGTCAAAAAAGATACAAAAATAAAAATAAAAATAAAAAGGAATTGCGGCTCAGGCACGAAATCACGAGATCTCAAACGCAAAGTCTGAAATAGAGAAACCAGATTATGAGTCCCTACTCACTGCCCGCAAACCTCTGACCGCCGTCGAAGCTCGGTCGTCCTCCCGCCACCACCGCACGAGGAATCACACCCGCCGCTGGTTGTCGCGCTAGCCACCCGGCCGCCGCCGTTCTGGTGGTTATTGGTTCTAGTTCCTTCTGTTAGAGCATTACTAATTTTATTGCTTCAGGCACGAATCAGAAAGTACTCATTTCATTTCATTATGTTTATCATTGAAACTTGTTTTATTTTTAGAATTTATACATGTCAAATTAAACTTGTTGAAATAGTTTCATTGATATTTAGGGTGTTTCATTTTTGTTTATAATTTGGGTAGCTTGACCAGATAAGCTTTACTTAATTACCTCTGTTCCTTTGCCTAATGATGTTTGATTTATGGATAATTTGTATAATTACTGAACACTGTAGGTATGGGAATCAGTAAAACAGAAGTAAACTTAAAGAGGTTGCTTGATACTGTTTGTATTTTCTGAATTTTAGGCTTGGTCCCATACTGTCATGTTCTTCTCGACTAGCAGGAATCAAGCAATGAACAATAGAAAGCCAACATTTTGTCTTAAAAATCAAATTTTTAGGCTTTTTTTCACTTCCCACAGATCGTCAACCACGAGATCAAGCAAAGGCTTAGCTATTGCACAGAGGGTCCTTAACCTTGTATCCTCCAAAAAACGTGGTACTACTGTTGAGAGTCGTCAAAGTCATCTTAGGCTTATTGAAAACAATGTAACAATTCCTCTTGGTCACAATTCAGCTACTAATGGGACTACAACTGAAATAACTTTTGAGTCCTCTGTTCTACATATGGAACAAGGGTTCGGAGTTGATGTGTTCTTCTTGTCACAAGCTGTGAGTTCATGTGGTTCCAAGCGTGACCTTTGGGGAGGAATTCAGTATCACTGCCTAGCAATAACAACTGGATTTGTTGCCAGTGTTTATGTTGGAAGTTCTTTGATAAGTTTGTACAGCAGGTGTGCTTTGTTGGGTGATGCATGCCGTGTGTTTGAAGAAATGCCTGTCAGAAACGTAATTTCATGGACAGCAATTATTGCTGGGTTTGCACAAGAATGGCATGTTGACATGTGCTTGGAGCTCTTCCAACAAATGAGGGGTTCAGATTTGAGACCAAATTATTTCACGTACACCAGTCTTCTGAGTGCTTGTATGGGCAGTGGAGCACTGGGACATTGTGTTCATTGTCAAATAATTCGAATGGGCTTTCATTCTTACCTCCACATCGATAATGCTCTCATTTCCATGTATTCCAAATGTGGTGCAATTGATGATGCCTTGTACATATTTGACAATATGGTGAGCAGGGACGTTGTCACGTGGAATACCATGATCAGTGGCTATGCACAGCATGGGCTTGCACAAGAGGCAATTAATCTCTTTGAAGACATGATAAAGCAAGGTGTTAATCCTGATGCTGTTACTTACCTTGGTGTTTTATCCTCGTGTCGACATGGAGGTCTTGTCAAAGAAGGTCAAGTTTACTTTAATTCCATGGTTGAGCATGGTGTGCAGCCTGAGCTAGATCATTATTCTTGCATTGTAGATCTTCTTGGTCGGGCTGGTTTACTTCTGGAGGCTCGTGATTTCATCCAAAATATGCCTATTTTTCCTGATGCTGTAATATGGGGTTCACTGCTTTCTTCCTCTAGGCTATATGGAAGTGTTCCAATTGGCATCGAGGCAGCAGAGAATAGGTTATTGATGGAACCGGGGTGCTCAGCAACACTTCAACAGCTAGCAAATCTATATGCAAGAGTTGGTTGGTGGAATAAGGTAGCAAGAGTGCGAAAATTAATGAAAGACAAAGGTCTAAAACCAAATCCTGGTTGTAGTTGGGTTGAAGTAAAAAGCAAAGTCCATAGATTTGAAGCACAAGATAAGTCAAACAGCAGAATGACAGACATGTTTTTGATAATGAATAGTCTGATGGACCACATGGGTAGTTTAAACCTTCAGTCTCAAATGTTTGAGGAGGAATATATTTGGCTTTCATAATGCTAACTCCGTTGTCGTGGCTTTTTAACATTTCCAGCATTGACTTGCAGATTTGTTCATTTTTTACGTCTGCATAATAATTTTTGATTTGTTCACTCTCCCTCCTTTGTATATTTGTATCTCTGCCATGGAAATATCCACACCTGTTTTTAGGGTCCATGAAAATGCCCACACTCTATGCACAAATCATTGTCATTTGACAAAAGCTGACTATAAATATTAACCCAGGATTTTCCTCTGGGAGAAAGAACCCTCTTTCATACGACTTATGCCATGGTAAGTCTTGGTATAATCAACAATATAGGGGCCCATTTTGAAGGGCCATCTCTATTTCCTGTACAAGAAGTAAACATTTTATGCATTTCCCTTCCCTAACAGCTTATTCCCTGTCTATTTCAAAAAGAAAAGAAAAATGTAATGTTGAAAGGAAAAATTTCAACATCGTGTTGAGAGAGAATTTGATGAACACTTAATATCCATGTTAGTACAGTCACAAAGGCAAATACTCTTCATTCAAAATTGAGAAGAGAAGAAGACAACCATATCATGAAAGCCACGGTCACAAAAGTGCTCTTCTTGGGGCTTTAAGTTTATTGGGAGGAAAGACCAACCGATTGGGGAAAAATGTTGAGTTGCAATTTGCAAACTTGCCTACGGTCCACCAACAGGTTCTTGATTAGACTTGGTCAACACAAGTTATCTAGCTGAGACATTGGGAGTCCAAGAGACAAGTTAAAAATTGTTTTCATTTTAAATCTTAGTCAAGTTGCAAGTCTAGTGTTGTTTTTCTTAAGGAGAGTTTCAGCAGTTCCATACTTTCATTACATTCTTGGTCTCCCAAGCGAGGATATACTTACATTCTTCCGGTGTCCTTTCTTCAAACGTCTATGTCCATCAGTGAGAAGAATGGAGAAGAAGAAGAAAGACACAATTAAGAGAAAAAAGAAGTAGAAACCCTCGGCGCGTGAGCTTCACCGTCTTCGTTCCTCGGACGCCAATGCTATCTTCACTTTCTTACTGGCATCTCTCTCCAACACACCCCACTCTGTTATCTTCATCAACAAATGCATGTTCAAACTTCGCTGTTCCCTTCTCTCGCCAACCTCGCTGACATCCATTCTGGTGTTGCTCCCAACCCTACTCCACTCCAAGCGCTCTGATATCGCGTGCCCCGCCGCAGACATCATCAGCGCCGCCTCGCTTGTTTCCTTCAACACAACGAGGAAATGGCTTCCAATTCTGAAACCGTCGAGGGACTAATCTCGCTGTTGCAGAGCCGCAATAGAAAAGTTCTGCTATCTGCCTGCAATGCTGTTTTGGACTTTTCCACCACCACCTTCGCCCAACGACAATTGCTCAAGTTTTCTGCGCTGAACAAACTAATGTAAGTAAGCATTTACACTGCGTCGTTTTAGATTTTGAAAATTTATTAAATTGAGTACATGATGGATGACTAAACAATTGAATTGACATTCCTTAGGTTTGTGTTTTTTCAGATTTTCAAGAGTTTAGAATCTGTGTGTTTATGGTCTGAGGGTGATGAAAGTCTTCACTCTCTTAAGATTGGGATTAAGGAAGATGAACTGTCATTGGCTTTTCTCACTGCAGTTGTTGTTCTTATCAATGCCTGTGAAGTTGAGCAGCTACAGAGTATCCCACAAAGTCTTTCTGAAGCATTTCTGAGAATTTTGAAAGAGATAAGGGTGAGAGTGAGTGGTCAAGAGGTGATCAGAGGTGCTAGGAAATGTAACAAGGAAAGGCGTCTTTGTAAAAGTAACATTGCTGTTAGTAATCTTGCAGAATGCGTCTTTAGGCTTTCTATTAATGCTTTTCAACCTACTGGCTCTTTGTCATTTGAAGTTGTTCAAAGAGGTCTTTTTGGTGTGAGTGATACTAGTTTTGAAGATTTTATATCAAATTACTGGGAGGTTTCGCCTTTTCTGCTATCGAAGACCATGAGGGATCCAGATATGCATGATATGTTTGGTGCATTTGTTCACTCTTTGAACTGGAATAGGAGCGTTCCTTCCCTTCTTTCCTCGATTCTTCAACGTCTAGTGGCTTGTTTCCCTATTGTTTCAGATGAACAAAACATACTCAATTTTCTGAATGCGGTGAAAGATAGACTGGGTTGTCCTATAATCTACCAGCAGGATATACGTGTTGTAAAAACAGAGAGCCAATCGAGAAAAGAGATGCATTACTTTCGGAACTTTCATTCAGGCTGCATTAAGGAACCTCTGTATTTTACTTTTGATGACATCTTAAAATGTGGGCAAGCATATAAAGAGGGTTACCCTGTTGCCCTGTGTGGTCTGGAGTTTCGCTATCAGAGCATTGCAGCTATTGCAGATACATTAGCACTTATGTTTGGCCAACCCTCAGTGGGTGCCAATTTGTACTTAACACCCCCTAATTCTCAGGGCTTGGCTTGTCACTTTGATGATCACTGTTTATTTGTAAGCCTGATTTTCGGTTCAAAGCAGTGGACTATATTTTCTCCACCCAGTCAGCTGTTACCTCGCTTATATGATAGTTTACTTGGTTCTGATATTGACTGTACAAAAGCTGGTAGAAGAGAGTTCTTTCTCAGGGAAGGTGATGTATTCAGAGGTTTTCCTCATGAAGCTTATACAAGCTCTGCTGTTAGTGATGATTCTCCTGGGTTCTCATTGCATCTTACCCTTAGTATTGAGGTTGAACCTCCTTTCGAGTAAGTAAAGGTTAACTTCGTCTATAATTTTATTGGTTTAAGTACAGTATGCTTTGGTTATGAAGGTTCCCTTTGTTGTTTTACAGTTACAAATTTATTAATTTCATTATGGCCCTTTATTTTATTTTACTTTCTCTTTTTTGTTCTATAATTTAAGAGTGTGGCGGTAAATTCTATTAATTCTTCTTTTCTGCCTATAGTGAAATTGGCAACGTTTGACTAGATGATTCTCAAATGTTAAGTAGTAAGGTCTAATCTGAACCTGCCCCTTTCTCTCTTAATTCTAGTACAGCAATGCATTCATGGTAGAAAGAAATATAGTTGAGTTTAATATATATATATATATATGAGGCATCATTTTACATGTTTTATCAATCATAGACTTTCTGCAACTGTGACTGTGCCATAATCGCATGATGCCATGTGCATTATTCATAAGTAGAACATAACTTTAAAGCTTATATTTACAATAACAAGTGAGCTATAGGTACACTAACAGTTATATTTATGTATTGGTTAAATCTCAACCTCTCTCAGGACGTTGGGTGCAAGTATGCTAAATCAAGCTGTATGGAACTTTGATTGGGTATACTTCACCCTTCCATTTTATTGTGTGATAGCTAAGTCATTCAAATGTAAGGATTGTGTAAAGTTAAAAGAAAAGGAAAATAACTCAACAATTTAAGCAGAGTCTAAAATTTCCATGAAGTTAAGAATTCCTTCATAAGGAATGATATATAAAACCCAAGAGAACGAATTAGCAAAAACGTCTGCTGCTGAAGATTTGTGGGCCCTTTTGTTGATAAATTAGGTGACCTCCACCTAGGTATTCAAGCACTTGTGTACATTCACCAGAGGAAGGAGGCCTATGCCTGGAATTGGTGGTTGGACTAAGTGGCCTGTTACCAATGTGTGTCTTCCATTGGCTGTGAATGGCTAACAAACATGTGGTTAGTGTCTGACAGTAAAAATAAGGATGCTGTTACTGAGGATTACGAATCTCATGGATTGCTTGAACTTGTTTTCAAAATACCTCTTCTCAAAAATAGGAAATCATGAAAAAGAATCACACCAAAAATAGGATGTGGAAAACATGGAGGTAATCCTTCCAAAGTTATTGCCATATCTTGGAGTTTCTCCTACATTGTATGATTTTCTCTTTTCTCTTTTTCTCTGGCCACTTCAATGTTTTTTTTACTATTAGAGTGTTGTTGCCACATTTGAGCTTTAGTTCAAATGCTCAATGTATTATGATGTTACAAAATCCTTTTTATGGCCATTTTAGAATAGCAGGTTTTGTGCTAGCAAGAAAATGGCTCACATGCAATCTTCCATGCCCATGGATGAAGCTCCTCTGTATACTGTCAAATAGAATGCGTCTATTCTGTCCATATATGAATGCAGTTAATTAATATTTTTAATGCTATGAGTGATCAAATTCCATGATACAAATGATTTCACAAATAATTGATAATAGCACTGTTGATTTCTTTTTTCTCTTTCTCAATGGGAAATTAGAAGTTATGTTCTGAAAAAGAAAAGTATTATCTACATTACACTACACAGTTAACAGTCCTGGTCCACTATCGTTGGCAAACATGCTTGTTTTCAAAATTCTGAATCAATAAACTGTTATGCTAGTGGTTTCGTCTTGATGTTCTCATTCCTGTCCAGTCAAATCTGGTCCATCTTTTGACTAAATGGCACTAGTAGGCCCTTCAGTCCATGAACAATGGCAATAAGCATGGGCCTACATCCATGGGGAGGGGCCAGCTGCTCCCCCATAAATCATAAGTGAATTATTTTTTCTAGTTTTAATTCAATCTGCAATTAAAGTTTATAAATATTAAATATTTATACTATTTGAATTCCTAAATAAGTGTTGCTGTTTTTCTCCTGACTTAAGTTTGATTGGTTGGTTATCAAATAGCCATGGGAGTACAGGACACCTATTGCATATTGATTGAACCACTACGACTGGCAGAGTTTGGTCTGTTGTAACATCACAAAATATTGCTTGCAGCAAAATCATCTAACACCTCTTGTTTCATAGCAATTGATTCTCATGTTTTTCATTGATGTCCATGTTAATGTTTCAGAGAAAAATTATGAATGCATTTTTTTTTCATTTTCGATATTAATTATTTTCGTTCCTTCAAGTTGAATGTGTATATTGCTCTATATTGACCGATTAAAAATTATTTGGTAGATGTTGTTTTTGAAGCAGAAGACTGAAGCAATGCATGTGGAATGACACACACTAAAACCAGTTATTAAAATTAGACAAGTCTGCAGGACATAGAAGCAGGCTTTTATACACATGTCTTTGGAAAGCTGGTTCATGGACCATTTTTTCTAGTATTTTAAGTAATAATGATGCCTATGTCAATTATTACCCTATTGATAAGGATGAGTATAAAATTATCAAACTTTCATTTTCTTGTTGTTCTGTCCTCAATCCCACATGGAGATTGAAGCTGGGATTTACTATAGAAGATATGTTATATTGGGATTTCTTTTCTTTCGGAAGATTGCTTATTCATTAGGTCCTCCTATTAATTCACGATTTTTTTTTATTTAAAAGTTCCTTTTCCTGTGATTGTGTGTGATTGATAGATTGTTAGTTATATTTGGGCCCCGTATTGATATTCTTACTTCCAAATGAGTGAGGTGATTGAAGAGATTACAAGCACTAGCGCTGTGGATGCCAATCCTCTGCAGTTCTTTCAGAACTGCAAAGTGATCTAAACCCTTATCATAACATTCAATTGTATGATTAAAAAAAGTAATAAGAAACTCAGTTTGATAAATAGGATGCATTGAATGAGAATTGAACCAGCACTATGCAGTTATTGTAGAAATGCTGAAGTTCTGTCCATGGCACCATACACTCCAATAACGGTGCAACTGCATTACTATAAATGCAAGATTGTACTTTTTACTTGGGAGTTCAAAATATTTTAACCATGATTAAAAGCTTGTTGTCTCTGATGGTCTAGGTATCTGAGTGTCATTCATTATGTGTGTTTGTCATCAAATGCAGGTGGGGAGGAGTAGCTCATTTTGCACTTCACTGCTGGAGTGAAAACCAGAAAAGACTGTGTTATGATGGCTCAAATATTTTGTCTCAAAAACGTCATCTTGTGTCTGTGAATCTGTTACATGTTGCCATTGGGATCATTAGCAATTTTGATCCTAGCTTTAGGAAGGCATGCTTGACTGCTGCAGTTTCCTTGTCGCCAGTGGTTTATGATATTCTTTTTTGGGGCCAGAGAAACTTTTTCTTTTTACTTAATTGACAAAATTCGTACTGAATCTAGATTCATGGAAGTTCTGAGTAGCATAGAGGTTGCAATTCAGAAAAATGAAGATCCATTCCAGCAAATCCGATGGCTTTGGGTTCTTTGTATGGAAAAAGAAACCAGCAGTGAATACAACACCAATAAATCTTTCATGATTGAAGATCTACTTTCTTTGTGTGCCCAACACAAGGATAAATTAGAAGCAGCTTTTTTGAATGTGAAGTCAAGGTTTTGCACTGAGGTGGTATTTGAAGAAGTTGTAACTAGTCACAGGATGCTGCTTCAGAAGTATAGAAATACTAGAAAGCGATATATTAATGAATGGTTTCACTTCATGATAAATTATAATACTACTGTTTATATTTTTCTTTAATTTTTATTGCTTTAGCGTGGAATATATGAAATCATTTTCACCTAGCGGAATGATTGACATCAATATGCAACAGGGCCTTAGCAGCTAACTCATCAGGTTTTGTATGTTTCTGTAAGCTATGGCTTACAAGTTAGTAGTATGTGCAATGTATTGAGCAAATTACATAAGCAACGATAGTGCATCATGAAATCAGCTCAATTATATAAACAAAACTTTTTTTTTCTCCCACACAACGCATTTCATTTATATTTATATATTGATAAAAACAAGAATACATATCTGAATAAATCTATCGCGCTGCAAAACTAAAGTTGCAGCCTATGGTTTGGGATGTTTAGGAGTTGGATGAGTTGTTACTCCATGGTAATCTATATGAAAGACAAGTTCATGGGGACTGTAACTGTTGTTGGTATACTCTGGTGTCATGGAATCTTCGTTTGTAGGGGTACTTTCCATTGCCTTGTCTACTCCCTGCATTTTATACTGCCATGTGCCGGGAATCAGTGGAAACAATGATAAAAGCAATTGCATGGGCATATTTATGAGTAGTAGTAGAGGGGAAAAGGGAAAAGGCTTGTAGAAGAAAGTTTGGTTTATGCCTTCTAGGAGTGTGTGACATCCTATTTACTGTCCTCTAGATTCAATTGGGGGATTAACGTACCTGGGTTTTGTGATCGTGGACAGGGCTGGCATGCTCAACTTCCGTGTTGGAGTAGCATCTAGAGAGTAGCCTGTGTGTTGGGAGAGGGAATATAGAGAGAATATGAGAAGGCAACATAGAAGGATGATTGAAGAACTCATCCTGTAATCAATCTGAAAAATGAAATATGGTTTTGCGGGCAAGCTGTTGATTACTTGAAACAATATATAAAAGAGCATGGAAGTGCATGTCAGAAGGAAGTGATGGGGGGGAGAGAGAAAGAGAAAGTGTATGCAATTATTGATCAAGGAGATGAGGAAACATGTATAAACCTACGTGCTCACGGTTCTAGTGCTTATGTTGGAATAACCCATAATTTTAAATAGCGGGTAGCGACCGATAGCGGATGATCCTCAAAACGCTATAGTGGTATAGCGGGTAGCGGTAAAGCCGCTACTGTGAAGTCCATAAGATACTTATATAATAAGTTATACCACATATACAAATGCTATAAGATAAGAAATCATCCAAAATAGGAAGAAATGAGGAATGAAAAGTATAATACTACACATTCAAAATAAGGATTCAAGGAACATAAAGGAAGCAACATACTAATTCATTGAAAAAGTAACTAAATTAATAACATTCTAGGAACACAAATGATCCAAGTAGAGTCAAATAGAAAATTTCCATGACTCTTTCAAAGTCAAGATGTTCAATACCATGCCATGTCAAGATGTTCACCAGTGGGTTTTACCAATCTGCAAGAATCCACTGGATCTGGAATACTTTATGATGCCATGAAACCACTGGGGGTTGTTATTACTGCTTGAAGGCTAAAAGAAGGAGGCTAAAAGAAGGAGGAGGCAGAAACAGAGCAGAAAATGAAGAAGGAGGAGGCAGAAACAATTAAAACAGAGCAGAAAATGAAGAAGGAGGAGGCAGAAACAATTAAAACAAAGCAGAAAATGAAGAACGAACCAAATCTACTGTGTGCACGAACGAGCACGAAGGAATAGCAGGCAAAGAAGGCGACGGGAGAGCAGCAGAGCAGCGGCGAAGACAAAAAAAAACGCAAACTGCAGCGGGAGAAAAGTGAAGCACGTGAATTGCAGAGGTAGCCTTCTTTTTAGAGAAAAAATAAAGGGTAAAAGTCCAGACTACCCTCACTTATTGCTGGATTTTTATCCTTTTAACCTTAAGTTTGGTTTAATTTTCAAACTATTGCCCCCGATACCAAAAACTCCTCTGCAACTGCTTCTCTTCACTTTAGCGTCGCTATCGCGCGGCACTTTGCTGCCAGCCGCTCCTCCGCCACCAGCCGCTACCGGAAACTGTCACGGTGCGGCACGGACATAGCGGCTGGGTGCCGCAACCCACACCCAGTGCGGTATAGCGCACAAAAGCGCCGCTATTTAAAACTATGGAATAGCCTCAGTCTCTCTCTCCCTATCTCTGATTCTTCGTACTCCTTATCTTTCATGAGTCATGATATGAAAATTGTGAAAGAGGCTTATTCTCTTCCTTTTTTTATTTTTTTACTAATGCCTATTCTTTTCGTTAGTGAAGAAAGAAAAGATGTATAGATCACGTGAATGTCTCATGCCAAATGAAACCACACTGCAACATCATCAACTCACGTTTTGTCCTCAACAATAAAGACTGGTTGTGATACGTCATCCTTTGGCTGCTATCTTTCTATGATATCTTACCCTTTCTCAATATCTTGCAGATTTTGTAGGCTTCTCAAGACACTTGTTGGTTGCTTTAACTTAGTCAAGGCGTACCCTATAAACTCTAAATCTCCTATTCTTTCGTCTCTTTGTTGTACTTGGACCATCCTAGTTGAGCCACATCTTAGTTGCCACATGACTATCTTTGTTTTTAACGACACTACTCTCTCATACACTCATTACTCTATGCATTGACCAATACTCTTCATAAACAAGCGTCATACTTAATCACATCCCCCCAGAGTAAACAGTACCCTAACTTTATTGGAAATCAATGTTACGAAAAATATTGCAGGAAAGGCATGTACAAACTTCTCCCCGGATTTCTGTCAAATTATTGACTTTATTTTTTTGGTCCTTTTTAAATTACAAAATAACCAATAAAATAAATACACGTGTGTATTCATGCAAATTCATACCATGATTTGGTGTACTAAATAGCAGAACTCGATCAACTTCATTTCATTTTCAGGTAACCAACATATCCGTTCTACTGTTGGTGACTAATTCTATTAGTTTCTTTAAAAGAAATGTATGTCAAGAACCAAATTAACCCAAGAGGTCAAGCCAATATTGAAAGATCTATGTCTTTAAGAAAAGTGTTCACACATTAACAATTTCAATAATTCATATAATTAATTAACCTTTATTGAGTCATGTATCCAAATTTGAGGAGCTAGCTAGATTGAGTAGTCGTGTTTATGTCTAGGTTTCATTTTAACACTGAAAGGGACTGGGGTTGAGAGCGACAACTCCATTGACATTGTTGTTTGTTAACAACATAAGGGAACACTTCCCCTAATTTTGATGTATAAAATGAAGTCTGAAAATCAAAGCTGAACAAGTGCATGGACTAATTTATGACATTCTATGACCTTTGTTCTTTATTTTCCCAGAGGGATGTAACCCATAACCTAAGGAACGTAAATCTTTCCACATGCACCAACATTATAACTGAAAAGTTGAAACATGGAGGGATACATGAGTTGTACAGTTAGGGTCTACACCACATGGACCGAATGAAGAGTCGGTTACGTACCTAACGTGGACCAAAACACAAGCCCTCATCATGGCCTTTGGTGTGCTAATCATCAACTAGTAAAACGTCACATACTTAGATAACATATGAATTAGCTTTGGCTGTTAATCAATAACAATAATTATTGAGTATTATTATAAACTAACACTAACTGCCATTGAACTTTTCATCGCCGCTAGCTGTTAGCTATACCGTATCATGATGAACACTTCACCAGTTGATCATATATACTTGATAAAAACAGCTTATTATTATTATTATTGTAATAAAATGATGCAGTCCAAACTTATATAGTTCAAACATCGTATTATTTGGCAGAAATGTTGTTATAAATACAAAACATCAAAGAATTGTTGGCTATTACTTTGTGTTCCAGTCTAGTGACTTACTGGACCGTGGCATTGGTCCAAAACCAAAAGTAAAAAGGTTTTATAAAAAAAAATATAATTAACACATTTCCACTGTAATTGTAAAACATCAACTGTGATTATCAACAATTTTTTTAATTATTAATATTTTAATTACTATTATTATAATAACATGTAACTTTTTTCCTAATTCCTCATTACGTACGTTTTCGAACAAATTTCATATCCTCGATCATTTGAATCCAGTAGTTAACGACACTCGGCAAAAATATAATTTTTCACTATATTTGACACTAACCGATCATATACAAAACATTTAGTGAGAAGTTTCCCTCATATTTCGCATGCACCTAGTTCTACTTTCTATATCAGCGAGACAACGCGATGGTTTCTTTTGTGTTCTTATCACATTTCCAATAAACTTGATGTGATTCCAATGAAAATGTTTTATTTATTACTCCTCCTTAACTAGCACTCCTTCATTCTTAAATTTTGGTTTTCCTAGTATTTTATTATTTCAAAAGTTTGATTACTTTTTAGCACGTAGTTTAATCAATAATTTCAGATTCAAGCCATAAATATACAACTATATTAATACTTAGAGAGACTTTTGTTATCCATGATAATTATATCCGAGTTAGGAAAAAAAAACTTTGATTACTTTAGAATTTCAATTAAGACATAATGTTGTGCACTTTTTACAATTATACCCTTACATATAATAAATAATTAAAAAGATAAATTACTTACTTTGATCTTCAAAAGTTATAGTATATACAGTGGAGTATTAATACTACTTCTTAGTGTACTTGTATAAAAAAAATTACTCAGTGTCGTTTGCATTGTAAAAGAACTCTATCCCATCAATGTCTAATACTGGGATGTTAAAGGTACAATTTTAAATTGGAGTACTAAGCTATAAATAGAGTAGTTGAAAATAATATAGAAATTTGTAAAATAGAAAACGAGAATATATATTTTAGTTTCAATTTATATAGTTTAAATTTTTCTTAATTTATGTATAAAAACCTTAAACAACCATAATTTAAGAATGAAAATAGTATTTTAAAACATTTAATTAACATGATTCCATAAAAAAAATTTATAAAAGTCATTCAATATTTACTTTTTGAACAATTTACTAAAATCCTCGTTTAGAATTTTTCTGTTTCTCCTTCTACTAATAATAAATAAAGATTGGGTATAATATTTTTGTGGTCCGTAAACTTTTTTATTTTTTTATTTTTAGTCCTTAGATATATTTTTTAGTGTTTTTGGTCCCAATATTTTTTTTTACTAAAAAAGTTTTAATCTTTGTTATGTTAACTGATGGTCCAATAGTCACGTTGACAGTCCAATGACTTATTATGTCATTAATAGTCTAATAAGCAGTTACGTATAATGTACTTTGATAAGTTTTTTTTAAAAAAAATTATTTATTCAAAATAATTGGTTATGTGAGGCTATAGTTGATGCACTCTTCTCATCTTAGTCCTCAGTCCTAGCTTTTCCACTAATCCAATACCTTTTCGGATGCAAAAGTAATATTTTGTTCTTTCACAATTATAATGCTTAATATTCTTTCATCCATTAATAAATGACAATTTTTTAGTAATGTTTTATTCTTGAAAAATTAGTGGGTGATATTTGACATAGAAGTAAGGGTGATTTTGGTTGAGTGAAATAACATAGAATGAAGAATAAATATTTAAATTAAAATAGTGTAATAGGTATAAAATCCACTAATTTTTTTGAAAATTTCATTTTATTTATAAGCTATAGTAATTTTACAAAACAAGTCATAAGAAACAATGACCACAATTAAGAAATTGTAAGGTAGTTTAAGACCACCATCACACCATGTATTTATAATTCCAATCAAACTTGCATGTAATAGTATTTTTTCAATAATTTTAATTTATATAAAATAACAACACTCAATTAAATCTTAGTATAAATGAAAGAAAATCATAACATATCAAATTATATAATAATTTTTCATTGACAACATAAGTTATTTGATAAAATTAACTTATAAGTTTAGTCAAAAAAATTTATAAATTCATCGAGTAACTTATCAAACACACTATAATTCTAAGTTATGAAATTTGAAATGCTTGGGATGGAATATATTTAATTGGCAAAGTGACATGCATTTTGTAAACAAGGTAGGGGTGGGAGGGAAACAGCTAGTGACGTTTTGGTTTTGATGGATGAAAGTATCCTAACAAAAATGGTACCAGTCCTAGCTCGGCTCTATATTTTGACTGGCTAGCTACCACCTTATGTCAGGCAGTTAGGCAGCAGTACCGCCAGCTGCAATGAAATTTGTTGTGCTAGAAGTTGCTGCTTATATAATATAACATCGATCTGCATTATTGCTAGTGTATGATTAGAAGAAAATGCTCCATATATCCTTCGTGTATATTAAATAAAACACACACAGTAATTTTCTTTCAGTTTGGGTTTGTACAATTAGCTAGGAAGTAATTGAACAATTTTCCTGGAGTACCCCAACGATGAAAACATATAGTATCACGGTCACAGAGATTCATTTAGTTTCTCAATTCAATTCGTTTAGTATAGAAATTGAGTAGAGCAGATCAAATTTGTTTATTTGAAAGACAACCTATGTCTAATTTGTCGATACAGATCAGTATATTAACTCTTTCGCGAGCTGTCACCATCAGATCGAAGTGAGGATAGAATTATTGAAAAATTAACTAGAATAACATTGATTGGGTATCAGAATTACCTGCATGCCTCGTTCTCCTTTCGATTTTATTAGTTATTATTATTAGAGTAACGATTAAGAAATTAATAAATATAATTTTTCATTGAAAATTATGTTAAAAATGTATTAAAATGTTACACTTTTTCTTTCTATTTTTAATATTTTAGACTGTAACCTAAGAGAGATGTTTTGGCAGCTGATGCTGTGTTTATATTTCAGTATTTTCGTTCTCAGCAGGCATGCATATGTAGACTATAAGATTATTTGATGATTTTTTAGACTATATATAAGATACTAATGGATAGGAAAATCGTTTTTCTTTTTCAATATTTTTATATATAGTTGTTATAATACTTTGTGCAAGAATGTTACTGCAGCACGTATATGGATTAAAGCAGCCGTTTGAATAGCGACGAGTCAGTTGAATTCCACCCTCCCCAAGTGGGCACAGAGAAAAACAAACAAATGAATTTAAATACATGCCTTTCAATGTTAACAGCAGCTAACACTTTGCCTTTGCCTTGGGTAACACTACTATCGCTATATTCATCATTTGTCTTAATATCCGGCAATTGACTATGTGTACAATATATGCTAAATTTCGATCAGTCTGGTCCAACACCTTAATAATTAGAAAATTAGCAGTGCATAATTAACTAGCTCTCACAATTCACGCTAATTAATGCTTGGGAGAGGTAATTAAATTAATTGAATTATTACTCAACTATTGGCATAGTTGTGTGAACGTTAGTTAGTTTAATTGATGATTGATTCCATTGAAGTAATGAGTCAATAGATTAGTGGTCTAATATGAAAATCAATAATTAGTCTGATATATATTAAAATTTTAAAATTATATATGTATATATTATATATAAATATATAATTAACATTATTTAAGTAAAAAAAAGTTCATTCATACTCCAAAATAACAATTGATAATAATCTAAAATTCAATTTTTTTTTTGAAAAAAATCTAAATTAAACATTTTTTTTATAAAATCAGCTAGATCAAACCTGAATATGATGATCTACCCGATCAAATTTGGCTTGATCATCTCAGATCAATTACGTGATCGGTCTAATAACGAAATCGACCTAGGGTAAGCCACTAGGTCCTAATTGGACCGGTCCAACCAGTAGACCAATTTGGGTTTCACAACATTTCGAATAAATGGATTTATTAATTTTAAATTTATAAAACTTATTTCTTTAACTGAAAAAGATAAACTCAAAATTAGAGTTGATTAGCTCTCACGATTCACACTAATTCATGCTTAGGAGGTGTAATTAATTGAAGTATTTGTCAATTATTTGAGTATGTAAATTTATTTAATTTTTTTTATCAAACTCATTTATTTAACTAATATAAATTAAAAATAAAAGTTATGCTGAATTATAAACAAATTACATCATTGAGCTTGTTTGTAGATTAATTAATATGTAGTTGTTTTAATTTAGTTAGTAGTTTTGAGTTTTAAAATTGGTTTTGCGATTACGTCTAATATTCAGAGGAAAAAATTTCTCTTTTATATTGATCAAACAAGATTGTTTCCTTCAAAGAACACTTATTGTCTTAAAAAAAAAGTGTTACGTCCAAGTTTTGCAAATTTAGCATTAAGAATTGACAAATAATATTTCTTGTATATATGCGTATAACACTTGGAGTCATAATTTTATTATTACATTTTAGATAAATATATCCTTTATTTATTACCTCTGATCTTACATATAAAACTTTTTCTTAACTATTTCATAAGATTTAAGAAATTTAGTCAAATTAATAGTGTTAGATCTACTCTTATAATATAAATTTAAATGTATAAACTACATTGGAGAATGAGATCCTTTCACTTTCTCAGTTAGATATTATATATATATATATATATATATATATTAAACAACAAAAAGATAAATTTTATTAAAACAAAAGACACCAACAGAACCACTAGTTATGGACTTCTTATCAAAAAAAAAAAAAAGTTGTGAACTTCTTGGCCGTCATTACTTCAAGTACCTCTAATAATATCTATTTTATGTTGTTAATTTGAATATACATTTCAAACACTATTGTCATAATTTGGCAAAATAATTGTCTTTCAACTATTTCAAATTATTTTATCTTTATTATTCGTATATTTATCTTTTTTTATAAAAAAAACAATTACTTTTTTTTATCCAATCATGTTTTATATCTTTATCATAAATTGACTTATAATAGTTTTTAAATAATTTTGTTAATAATTAAACATAAACTTATGTCATAATTTATAATTACTTATTATAAATCTATAACATATTTTATACATTTAAATCTATTTATTTATTATGAAATTTAACTACAAAATTATTTATATATTAACAAGATATATTTATTATGAAG
>PYAF01002543.1:1433127-1446158 GCA_007407185.1 Glycine tomentella
AATAATAAATATTTATATTGTGAAATACTCAAATTAAAATAATAGTAATTTATAGCTACTTGTGTAACTATTAAAACCATTCTCTTCATATTTTTTACCAAATTAATTTATGTACGTTTACTTAAGTGTATTTTTATAAAGAGAAAACAACTAAGTTCTCAATTCCGAGGAAGTATAGTGAAAATAATTAAAACAAACTTCTCAACAAAAACTTCTTATATTAAAGATAAAAGATAGTATTATTTTATACAATGTTTCGGTCAAAAATTATAGTATCACGTATATAACTCTATTTATAATTCTGTACAAAAAAAAAAAAAAACTCTATTTATAAGAATCATATTTTTATTTGTCAAATAAAGAATCATATTTTATATAAGTGGTCCCACCCTTCTTTAAGAAAAACTATATAACCTCCATTGTAAAAAAGTTGATTTTATTAGCATGCATCATCCCGTTGACGTTTTATGAAACGAAAAGTGATTTTTATTGAAAAAATAACACTTATATTTTTATGTAATAAAATATTTTTTGATAAAACTACTTACATTTATTGTTTTAACATCAACCTTAAGCGCTAATGTTTATAATACATATTGGTACAAAAATCATTTTTTTTTGTCTTTAAGTATCTGTATGAATATAAATGAATTAAATGGATTAAAGTTAAGTTTATGGATTTAAATGAATTGAGTTTAAATAATTATCTTTAACCATTGCTGTCTTCCATAAAAAAAAAAAAAAATTCTGTCAATTCATATTGGCAAAAAAAAAAAAAAAAGAAGAAGAATATTTACTGTATTAATTTTAAACCCAAAAATATTCGATTTTAGGCCAAAAACTTTAAATCGTGATCAATTATGTAGTAAAGATCCTTTTTGAAACATGCACCAATTTTGTTTCAAAAACGTGTTGTAATTTCTTTATGTCGAGTTTATGTCAACTTTTCAGTTGCCACACCATTAACTCCAAATTAATGCCAGTCATTTTACCAAAATACCCCTCGTTGACTCATATGTCGAGTCATTTTACCAAATTACCATGAGTGGTCATTTTGCTGATTAACAGTTGCATGCATATTTTGTTCTTCGTTTATATAGTTTGGTTTAATTTTTCTGCATGGTTATGTGTTTTGGTCTTTTGGCCGACTATAACAGTTTTTAAAGCATGATATGAATTTGAATGTTGGAACCCACCTGTCAAGACAACGCAAATCATAGGAAGTACAGGGAAATATACCATCAACTGACTCGAACAGGCTTAGAATTTACATAAATAAAATAAAATAAAATTGTCAAATAATATTATTAAGAAAAGTTTTGGTTTCCTAAGAGGGGTCACAATCTTAACGCATGCTTTTACTCCTTTTCCATTTTTTTATCATTACATTTAATATATGAGTCGTCATTACATTAGCACCATAACTATTCTACACAATATTTTTTTTCTAATGAAAGCAAGTAGCCCAATAATAACTGATTGAAATTGAATTTCTATGACCAAGACCAAACCCAACAATAAAATCTGTATTAAATCCACCTCTTTCATAAAACCCAACTTTCCCATTTGACTATACTTCATACAACAATTCAATCCCTTCTCTCTCTCTCTCTTTCTTTCTCTCTCTAATGGAAGACGATAATGAAGAATGCATCACTGGGCTATGTTTGGGACTGGGAATGGGATCAGGGCATGTTCCAAAGAAGAATAAGCAGAAAGAGAACAAGGCTGTGGTGTGCCTAGACCTAGCGTTTGAGCTTTGTCCAAAAGGAGAAAAAGCCATTAATAACGTGAATCATCATCATGATAAGGTAGAGAGAATCAGCTTGGAGAGAATCCACGACTACCCCAATGAAAAGAGCACTGATTCTGATAACAGCAACAACAATAACAAGGGATGCAGAAAGAAACTGAGGCTTTCCAAGGATCAATCATCCATGCTTGAGAACAGCTTCAAACAGCATAGCACTCTTAATCCGGTATTCATTCACATACATACAACAACCTTTTTCTCATTTTAATTAGTATACTTTTCTATGAACTTATATGTGTGTATGTGTAGATAACTAGATGTATGTTTCATCGGGTTAATATTAATTCTAGAATTATTTTCGATAAATTGATTTTATATAAGGAAACTAATTTAAATTGCACGCTGCAAGTCGTTAATCAAAGCCATATATATGTAACGCTATATATTAATTATTTTGTTGTCTATATGATCATTTGTATCATTGATATTTATCAGTTATGTTCTTTCGTTTTGTTTTGTACCACGAGGTAAGAGGAGTTTTATATGCGTTGGTTTTGGTTCCACATGCAGGTCCAGAAACAAGCACTTGCTGATCAATTGAATTTAAAAACTAGACAAGTTGAAGTTTGGTTTCAGAACAGAAGAGCAAGGTACGTTAATATCGCACATAGTTTCCGTTTCATTGATCTTATTGATACCTTTATTCTTCATCAAGTTGCTTGGCATTAATTATCTGGCAAGAGGGTGGGGGAGAAAAAAAAAAGAAACAGATTTTTCTACGGTTTTATTTGTTTATTTAATAATTTATTTATTGTGTTGATTGTATCGACCTATGGTGTATGCATTTAATTTCAGAAATGGTTATTATATACTAATAATGAATATTATATAACTTTTCAGGACCAAACTGAAGCAGACAGAAGTGGACCGCGAGTTGTTGAAAAAACACTGTCAAAATCTAAGTGATGAGAACAAAAGATTGAAGAAGGAATTGCAGGAACTACGTGCACTTAAGGTTGGACCGTCGCCACTATGCATTCAACTATCCAAAACGGTGACTCTGACTATGTGTTCTTCGTGCGAGAAACTAGTAAATTAAAGCTTGATGGAGGAAACAACAACATAGGGTTTGAGATTCTACTATATGATTAGATGAAAGATATATATTGGAATATATATCAAGCACCGGTTACCATACGTAACTCAAAAGCTTTCTAATTATAACTAGAAGGAAAAACAGTACATATTATTATATTCCTCCGGTCCCCACATCACAAACATATACAAAACTGGGGCGGCTTAGATACATAGTTAGTAATTAGATGTCACTTATTGATTCAATTTATACTAATTAATCAAAGTTAACTTGCCAATATTGTTTATACTTTATAGGTTTTGTGCGTTTTTCCCTAAAAATTAATTTGCGTGTCTGTGTTAGTACGGATAAGGAATAAGTTTTTGAATGGTTGAAACTCAAAGAAAAAACAATTCCCTAAGTCAGTCCACTAATTAGTGATATGGGTTAAAAGTTGGAAGATTGAACCTAAGCAAGATAGGATTTTGTTTTATATTTGTGTGATCCATGACGTGAGAGATCGGTATTTTCATGCTTCAAATCAATATATAGCCAACTTAACGTTCATCGTAATTTTAAGAGGAATAAGTTCATTTCGTTCTATAAGAAACATTTAATTAATTAAGGTCTTGATATATTTCTTTATTATTGGTGGGTGGTCCTAAGGTAGTTCTACCGAAATTTCACTACAATTTTCTTGTTGACAGGTTTGGAATTCTATATCGATAACTTATGCTATACTTCTCTTCATGGTCTCTAACGTGTTAACTGATTTATTTTCAATCAAGAAAACATTACACGTTTTGAAACCTAGTTCAAATGGAAAATGATCATCGTTATTATTAACTATATATATATATATATAAATATATATATATATATATATATATATATATATATATATCAACGATCCAAATTATATCAGTCTGTATTTTTGAAGTACTATATCAAGGTGTAGTCCGTGATCACGTGTATTGAGAAATCATATATATGCATGTCCACATTTAATTATAAGCAGCCCACAATACCCATTATAAGCAGCCCACATAAACGCATGCGTTTATGTGTATCTCTTTTGTTTAAGGTGGTGATTGAACCAACCCACAAGTAGGTTGGAAGTCACAATATGGCTACCGCCCATTGAGAGAAAATGCATGGGATTTGCTAAGTCATAATCCTGACATTATCCAACTAAGTGCTGCCAATACTTCAAATCATTACTAACAGAGAGTGCGGTGCCCTTATGATGGCATTATACACTACAAGATGCAAATTGGTTGTAGAGAAACTTTATAGCGTGTTTTAAGGGGGCTACCGAATTACTACCCAACTTGGACCACATAGAAATTAATGTGTCTTCTCCCCACACATCATTTTCGGCTTGGCAACCAATAATCCAGGTTGAATGAATATTCATAAACAATTATTTGTAAATTGTAATTATGAGTAGGGTATTTGTAAGTGTAACTTTGAGTACAGTAACTAGTTTCTCATAAAAATGTTTAGATATGGGTATAGATATCATGACCCAACCTTATCAATACTTGGATAATACTCCTGATCATAAAAACAAATTAGTTCATTTTTTTATATTTTAATTATAGGAAATATATAAGATAATTTTTATGAAATTAATTAATAAAATACTATCAATATAGAAAAAATAATTTATGCACTAATAATATAAAAAATCTTATCATTTAAATCATAAACTGTTAGTATAATAAATTTATTGTTTTTTATAATAATTATATTAAAAATTATATATATCAACTACTCCAACATAGGTTATTGGTCCGCATGATTTTGAAATTTGCAGAAATATTAAACTCAATATATATAAATCAAATTTATTGAGGAGGAAGGTATTGCGAATTCGGCAAGTCTATCGATCGTACAAGTAATAAAGTGATAAGATATCGTTCTACAAGGATTGTTGAACCAATTAAATTATAAACTATATCGATAGGTTAGAGAACAAATGATTTTGATAATTGTTGTTGTTGTATGTGTGCAGAACAAATTAAATTAAAACCTAATTATGAACATAGACTTTTATCAACAAGTAAATAGGATTATATTGATATGTAAAGGAATGTAGCTAAGGCAACTCACACTCAATGTTCCTTCCAATGAGTTTATATTGTTCACTACACTTAAATATCTGAGTTATTCAGCGATTGTGTTCATCATATATTAACTAATCACCAATTCCTCAGTGACATAGCTCTTTAACCCATTAGCAAGCCCTAATCCCTTGGTAACTTTCTTAGGGTTAAGCATTAAGTAAACACATGAATAAGCTACAAGCATGCATCCCTATTCTTAGGTGATGTAAAGTCAGTTACCACACTTAGTTCCAAGACCAAAGCCCCAATATTCCTATTGTGAACCATAGCTCTAAGCTCTCAGCTAAATTAATCAAGTCTAAAGAAGAGATGAAGATATTCAAGTAAAGTGCAGTAAAACAACTTTCGATAAATGAATAATAGCATTCAATACAACCCAATGGAATTTACATCAAGTGTTTGGCCCTAACTACAATATGAAATCAGCCAAACCTCATGATGGTTGGCTGTGATAGAAAAAGTGGCATACCCAACTGAAGTGCAAGGAAGAAGAAGATGGAGAACCCTCCACTTGAGCCTTCAATCTTCCAAACACCCTAGCTAAGGTACCCAAGCTTCTAAAACCCTATTTGTGCTATTTCCCTCCAAGAAGTCGTGCATTGAATGCTGAGGTTCAAGCATTTATAGTGTAGCTTGTGAAGTCCCTGTTTTGCCCTTGACAACTTTAATTACAAGGCTTCTGTCGACCTGTGGCGCCCTTGGCGCGAGCCTGACGCTGATGGCGCCAACTTACAGAATGAATGGCGCTCATGGCGCCATCTTGGCACTCCTGGCGCTGGCTAACAGAGGATGTGGCGCTCCTAACGCAGCTACTGGCGCTCCTAGCGTGGATTTCCAGAGAAAATGACGCTCTTGGCACCAGGTACCAGAACTTGTGGCGCCCTTAGTGCGGCCTTGGCACCAACTTCCAAAATAAATAGCGCTTCTGGTGCGGATTTGGCGCTCTGGGCGCCAACTTCCAGTGCTTTTGGCGCTCTTGGCGCCACTTCTGGTGCTGATGGCGCCAGAGCCTTCTTCCAAGCTTGGTTCTTTTCCTCTAATTCTTTGCTTAATCTTGGCACCTTTGATTGATTTCCTGACAATTTATCACATTAGCTCAAATCACAACACAAAAGGGGTAATTATCCATGCTTTATGCTCAATTCTTGCTCTAAAAAGCTTAGGAAAACCTTATATGCTAGGCGCATATCAGAAGGCAATTATCTACTTATACCATTTAATATTTGATGAGTATATTTGAAATAAAATTTAAATTAAAAAATATTTGTAATGATTTATAATTAGGAATTAAATTATCTTTGAAATTATCATTTAATATTTTTTCATTTAAATTAGATGCATGTTTTACTTTTAATCAATGTTCTTTTTAATGTTTTCTATAATCAATATTAATATTACAAACTTAAATTTCATTTAAAAAACAATCTACAATTTTTAAAATGAGAATTCTACTGTGCCAACAGTACCCAGACAGTCTTCTAACCTCTTCAACCTATTACCAATAACCTCTTCAACCTTTTATTATCATATCACCTAATTTGGGAGCATTCTTATGCTATATAATAAGAGACCAATATAATCTTGAATCATAGTTTATTTTATTGGCATTGCTTTAATTGATTTCTATGTACAAGTTCTAGGTTTTGCATAGTTTTCTGGAAGTGCTCATCTATGTATTCTTATATGGACACATATGGGCTTCATAAATTTATTATAAGTTTTGGACATCCAGTTCTTGGAAATAAGGATTCCTTAAGCATTATAAAGGAGTAGTAAATTATATGAAATATTAACATATATTCCGTAGCCAAGTGTTTGTGCTTTTCTCTGGTACGGTGTGAAGGGCTTGCATCGAGGTGCTATTTTGGTGTGTATTTCCAAATTGTTGAGATGAAGGCACATTTACCATTCTAATGTTTTCATGATCATGATATAATGGTTAAAACTGGTAAAATGTAGTTGCATTCTAGATTTACATCTGCTATTTATAGCTCTATGGTTGTACTTATAGGGGTAAGTTAATCTGTGGACTTGCAAATGATATATAGCATATTGTATATGTATCATGTTTTTAAATTGGAGTGAGTTTTTGCAAGCTTGAAATTATACTACTACATATACGTTTATACCGAGAAGGTTAAAAGGAGCTTATTAAAGTGAGATGCATTATATATCTAAATTATTGGAACAAGTCAAGGAGTTTTACCATTTGTTTTTATCTTCGTTTTTAAACTCATTTTTCCCACTTAAAGCAATTTGTGGTAGGATGACTGATGTAGCATTAATTGTATAGACAGTTAATTTTTTATTTTTTTTGTCTAATAAGACAACTTTCATTTGTTTCCCCTGAATTTATGAAATCTTCTTAAGATATTGTTAAGAATACCCTTTGTAGTGAATGTATTCTTTTGGTTCTATGTATTGATTGAAAAAAAAAAAAAAAAAAAAAGTTAGAGAATAAAGAAGTTTACTTTACTGGAACTGCCACACGTATGTACAGTACAGGGTCATATGTGCTTTAAGAAAATTCGAACGACATATTTATGTACTTTCAATCATAATTTGAATTGTATTTATACTCGATCATTTTATGTATTTTGTTTTATTTAAATGCAATTTGTCTGCATTATATCGAATTGACACTTTGAAAGTATATACTTTTAAATGCAGTATCTATATAAGAAACAAAAGTGAAAACATTGGGTTGAATATACCTGGTGATTGAATATATCAACTATTCACTGGAAAAAAAATATCAATTGGAGTTTATTTTGTGAATAATATATTTGACTCAGTGATTGATATATTTAAAACCTTTGATTCTGTTAGAGGCATTGAGTCATTATTTCTTGGTTGCTTAATATCATATACAAAATCTATTGGATGCTACTGTACGTGTAAGTTTTCTAGTTGTAGCAAGACAAGTGGAACTTCATGTTACTAAACTCATATTGGTTGGTAATATTTTGATATTATTTTGAAGATTAGCCGAAGAGTCAACAAGCATGAGAGACTGATGCAGTAACAAACCATACATATATATGACAATGGCTATTTTTTTATTTATTTTGTTGTAAGTCTCGAATATGGTAGTTGATATTTGTATAGGGAGGTGTTTTTCCTTCAGCATATTGGGGGGGGGGGGGGGCTTTAGACACAACACATGGGTTATTATTTTTTAATCAAGTGATGTGCACATCTTGTGCTATACTCAAATCAATAATAACTTGTGCTTTGCTTTCAAAAAAAAAGATAAAATTATTTCTTGGTTGCTAACAAACAAAAATTATTTCTTGACCAAGTTATTTTATTTTTATCATTCTAATTTTTTCCAATATATTAAAAATAAAGACAAAATTTGAGTTAATTAGATGTTATAACATGAGTGAAAAACAAATCAAATTTAAAGATTTTAATTTTCAATGAAGAAAATTCAAGAAATTCAACTACTAAAAGATTATATGCAAGAGTGTATTCTAAAAATATAAATATATTTTGTGTTTCAAATTGAATTTTATTTTCTTGCATGTCAATTTTTTAGTTTTGATGGAGAACATCTACTTAAATCATGTATGAGTATCAGCATTACTTGACTTTTTAAAATGAAGACGGACAATGATGGGTATATAACTACTCGCTCTGTCTTGTCCTTAAAGGATATATTTATTTTATTTTTTACGAGTTGACATTTTTATTATAACGGGCTGAGTTTGTTATAAATCATTGCATATTTTTATGGTTTATTCATTTTAATGACATCTTTAATTAGTTTTAAATTTAAAAATAGACAAAAATATTGTGTACATGTACAACTACATTTTTATGAATAAGTAGTGATTTTTAATGGATAAAGATAAGAACGAGACATATATATGAGCACAAAATTTATCCCCAATAGAAATTAGGGATGAGAGGGGAGATGGGAACGGGAAAACGAGGTACACATATGCTTCTTGATTGTTTGATTAATTACAATTTGACATACTATTTTTTATGTTAAATCTTAAGAGCTACTTTATTATAAAATCTATATTAAATTTAATTTCTTCTACCATGACCTTCATTTTTGCCAAAATCAATAACATTTTTTCAGGCGTAGCTGCTATATAAACTATCCCACAAATAACCAATCTTATATTTAATCCGGACATGAGTGATTTTTTTAAGATAGATATGAGTTAATTTAATTCATTACAAACTAGCTAGCTATAAGCTTTAAATTAATTTTTTTCTTCTAATTATTGTCAATTCGAATGAATATAAGTCATACTCAAAATATTATGTAGCACCATTTATCTTTACTCCTATTTTACATCATATCATGTTGTTTTGTAATATATATATCAAGTAACATCCTTTTTTCATACAATGTGATGTCGTGGCTGTTAAAGAAACACCATTTTGTTGAATCAGCTGGATAGTGATAAAAAAAGACCTGGAAATATACTCATAAGGGCACATACAATGTGCGCTCTGCTTACCAAAGTATAATGGAAGAAATCTTGGATGTCTCTCACCTAAAGTTGAAGGAAATAGGATGGCAATTTGTAAGCTTAGAGCACTAGCATTTTTAATACTAGATTTTAAATTTGGATTTTAAATTACTTTTTGGTAGATTGATAGTATCATGTAAGGTTAAAGATCTCTCATATTTTTTTTAGTAATAGATTTTATTTTGAGATATCAGATAGAGAAAAAAAATTTATTCTTTTTTTTAACATTGTGCATATATTCAAGGTTTTTATAAAAGAATTCATTTTTCATCTTGGAGGTATATTAATCTAGTGAATATCATATCTTGAAATTAAAATACTTTCTTAAAATCTTACTCTAAAGATCCTTGAGGAATTTCTCCCAACTAAAAGAAGCTTATCACAAGAGGTATCATCTGTCCCATTCATTGTTGTTATTGCTCTAACCATTTCGAAAATGAGCTTATGCCTGTGACAAAGCCAAGGAGTATTGGAGGATAGCACAAAATTATGACACTTAATTGAGTCCAAATTAGATTCTGCAGAAGGTTTCAAGGAGCTCACCTTTGAACTATTCCAACACTTTCCTCATAGCATGAACCATGTTGCTATCACGCTATGGTCTATATGGAAAATCAGAAATGAGAAGATTTTCGAAAACAAGGATATTGATCCAGCCACCACAATGAGTTTGGCTTTCAAGTACTACAGCATTCGGTCTTCAACAATGTTAGTTATGGATCCAACAATTACAACTTCAAAATGTGATATTTGAAATCTAGTTACAAACATTTCTTTTTCAAATTTTAGAAACTCTAGGATGAATTTAGTTCCAAGACAAACAAATCTCGTGGCTCACACCCTTGTTAGGATAGCAAGATCAAATGTGGACATCTATAATTATAGTTGTATTCCTACTTATATCCATTCTATCATCCTTGATGAAATAAAATAAATTTATTTTCTGTCAAAGGTTTTTAAACAATTCTTATTTCATAAGTTATCATCTATAAAACGTAAGACCAAAAGCGACGCACGGGTAATATTGGGAAACTTAAAAACGGGGCCTTCTACTAGTTTGGACATGTTGACAATGGGCTGGGCCGGTTGAACAATTATGGCAATGGCCCAACGTACAGAAGCCCTTTGTGAATTGTGAGAGAGAACATCGGATCGCCCGCAGTTTCACTGATTCCATTCCGTTGGTTCATCTTCTTCTTCACTCCCTCGCTCTCAGAGTCTCAGGTAAGTAAAATCACTCTTAAGCATGAAACCCTATTTCTTTCAATTTCAAAACTCATTCAAAGTTCCTTATATACCAGATGCGCATAATTATTACGGTTGGATCTGTGGCTTCTCTCGTTTTCACTCCCTTTCTCTTCTTGAAACTTGCTTAGATATCAGATGCACGTAGATAACGAAACTTCATCGTTTGGTTATGTTTCCTTAACATGCTTTTTTTGTTTCTTGCCCCCAAAGGAGTGGATACAAGTTTGCCTTATTGAATAATAGTGTTGGACATCCCATTTTGACTAATGATATAGCTAACATAAGTAAGGGAAAAGGACAACTCTCACCTATAAGTTAACTTTTAGGGTTGGTTGAATTACGCACAAACCCAAATTCTAAGAATTACAAATGGAATGAACTTGTTTCGAAATTCAACAGATTATATATGGTTTAGTTAGGTTAATTCTGGCTAGGTGTTTTGCCCCCAGAGGAAATATAGATGAATATTACTTCTAGAATTTTTGCAGCCACCCATTGGCTAAGGAAAATTTTTCTTTTTTTTCTATCTAATTTATTTCCGTCTTGTATTTCAGACTACCCTTCTAAAACAAATTTCAGATGGTTGATAGCAATCTTTCCTCTAGCTCACCTGAAGAAACTCAAAAATCCCAAGCCCAGTTTTCTTTGGATTAAGGGATGTTGTTGTCTAGTGTTGAATGTTGGAAATATTAATTCTGTTTGATAACATGATTAGTGGAGATTTTACTCTCTTTTTTTGGCATTCTGTTATCATACACAGTTCTATTTGTGGTCTGTACTAGATTTCACTTGCTGAATTTCAAGTTGACTATGTTATCCTCTGAATACCAAAGGCCAAAGCTAACTCTGTACTGGTTCCACTGAAGTAGCAGTTCTCCAACTAGAATAGGTCACTCTAAAACATGTAAGCATTGCTTCAAAGAACCTTGTATAGAGGCTGTGCAAAGTAAATTAATAATAGCCCATGCTGTTTAATATTTGCAGAAGTCATTAACTGGTTATATGGAAATCAATGTCTATAATTATCAATTAGTGCAACTCTTATTCAATCCAATATGCATTTCATAGTTTGGCAGCTTGTTTAACCTAAACATACACTTTTAAAATGTATCTTGCATTTTAAAGAACACTGCAGCAATAACCAGAGTTTCTATAAGAATTGAGTTGTATGTTTAGTCCTTTTGAAATAAGAATGTGAGATAGCCTGTAGATATCTGTATTTCTTTTCATTGAGATAGCCTGCAACAAATCTTGGCTTATAATTGTATCATAAAGGTCAAGTTTGGTTTCATATAATATATACTATTGGTTTCTTCTCATTGATGTGAATAGAAGTAGACATAGGTGGCCACAAGGCGTTGATCTAGTTATGGCTGAACTTGTGGGGATTAAGAGAAATTTTTTGCTTTCTTCTACCAATTGTTTACTGAAAAATCTTTATTTTTTATTTCAGACTACTTTTCTAAAAGCATTTCAAATGGTTGATAGCAATCCTTCCTCTGGATCACCTGAAGAAACACAAAATCCCAACCCAGATGGGAATGCACCTGTTGAAAGTGATCTTGCATTGGAGAATCTAGCCCAAAAAGTTCAAGAATCTCTCTCTCTGGAAAAAAGACATAAATTTTGGGAAACCCAACCTGTTGGGCAGTTCAAGGATATAGGGGACTCTAGTTTGCCAGAAGGACCAATTGAACTTCCTATCCCCTTATCTGAGGTCAAACAAGAACCATACAACCTTCCTGACCACTATGAATGGGTTACTTGTGACATCAACTCTGAGGAGACGTGTGATGAGGTATACAACCTTCTTGCTCATAATTATGTTGAGGATGATGAGAACATGTTTCGATTTAACTACTCAAAGGAATTTCTGCGCTGGGCTCTGCAACCTCCTGGTTATTTCAAGAGTTGGCATATTGGTGTCCGTGTTAAAAGTTCCAAGAAGATGGTTGCCTTTATAACAGGTGTTCCTGCTAGAATCCGAGTTCATGATGAGGTTGTTCATATGGCAGAGATCAATTTTCTGTGTGTCCATAAGAAGCTTCGAACAAAGAGGCTTGCTCCTGTCATGATCAAAGAGGTCACCAGAAGGGTTCATCTGGAAAATATGTGGCAGGCAGCCTACACTGCTGGAGTAGTTCTTCCTACACCAATAGCAACTTGTCAATACTGGCACAGATCTTTGAATCCCAAGAAGCTAATTGATGTTGGTTTTTCTCGGCTTGGTGCACGAATGACAATGAGTCGAACCATCAAGCTTTACAAGCTACCAGAATCAACAATCACCCCAGGGTTTAGGAAGATGGAAATTCATGATGTTCCTGCAGTTA